>PVHX01008674.1:38153-81750 GCA_004024805.1 Geosciurus inauris
GTACCGGGGATTGAACTCAGGGGCACTCGACCACTGAGCCACATCCCCAGCCCTATTTTGTGTTTTATGTAGAGACAGGGTCTCACTGAGTTGCTTAGTGCCTCGCCATTGCTGAGGCTGGCTTTGAACTCGCGATTCTCCTGTCTCAGCCTCCCTGAGTGCTGGGATTACAGGCTTGAGCCACCGCGCCCGGCTAGAACAAGGAAAATTTTAAAGTGTACTTAAGTAATCAGTAAGAGGAGTTTCACTGATGATGCCAAGACTGTGGTTACCAAATAACTATCAGTATGCTAGTCTCGAAGTTAAAAGAATTGAAGCCGGGCACAGTGGTGCACACCTGTAATCCTAGCACTTTGGGAGGCTGAGACAGGAGAATCACGAGTTCAAAGCCAGCCTCAGTAATGGTGAGATGCTAAGCAACTCAGTGAGACCCTGTCTCTATATAAAACAAAGTAGGGCTGGGGATGTGGCTCAGTGGTCAAGTACCCCTGAGTTCAATGCCTGATATCAAAAAAAAAAAAAAAAAAAGTTAAAAGAATTGAATCATTTTTGTTACTTTTTCAAATGAAAAAATCACCATATGATACTATGCCAAGAAAATTTAGGAGATTAAAACACATAGTTTAAAAACATTATTTGTTTTTGGTACTGGGGATTGAACACAGGGGTGCTTTACCCCCAGTCCTTTTTATTTTTTGAGATAGAGTCTTGCTGAATTGTTTAGAGCCTCACTAAGATGCTGCGGCTGGTCTTGAACTTGGGATTCTCCTGCCTTACCCTCCAAAGTTGTTGGGATTACAGGCATGAGACACCATACCCAACTAATTTGTATTTAATATTCAATGTAAAACATCTATTTGGTTTACTCAATTATCTGATTCTATACTTAAACTATTTGTTTAGTTCTCACTAAAGTAAACATTCCCAACAAGCCCTAAAGATCGCTTAAAATAAGAGTCAAAAATAGCTTCTTGCTACTGCTCCTTATTTGTAGTTTACTAAAACCCCACCACATTTGTATTCTTTTGAAGATTTATGGTAATGTGTAAGTCATCATCATTTACAGAACATGTGCTATGGCTTTTCTTTTGAAATATTACCATCCCAGGTTTGTTTTTCACTGTTTCTTTTTAGTGGCTTATAATAATATTCTGGAATTAAGTCTGACATTTTCTCTTCATAAAATAGTATACACATTCTCTAGCTAATATAACTACATAAATATAAATTCCTCTAGCTAATATAACTACAGTCATAATCCTTGAAATCAACACTGCAGTTTATGAACTGGATATTTTTTAAAAGCCTCAGCTGTAAGAAACTTGGATCAATAAAATGTAGGCTATTTTCTTCTCAAGTACTTCCACTTAAATGCCACATTACTGATGCCTTACCAAACTATGTGTATGTATATATGTAAATGTGTAAGCACAAATACATATATGTAGATATGTGTATCTTCTTTACTACCAAGATAACTCATATTTATATTTTTAAAGACTATAAACTTGCAGTTAGTTCTATGTGTTAACAAGACTCTCCTCACTGCTGACATGATGAGTAAGTTAGTATTCCTATTGCTTTGCTCATTTGATTAAGCAAGTACAAAAAGCCAGTCAAGGTGGCACACTCCTATATTCCCAGCTACTCAGGATGCTGAGGCAAGAAGATTCCAAGTTCAAGGCCAGTCTGGGCAATTTAGTGAGACTCTGTCTCGAATAAGAAAAGACTTAAAGATATGCCTAGTATGTGTGAGGCCCTGGGTTCTATCCCCTCTTCTGGAAAGAAGGAAGAAAGGGAAGGGGAAGGAAGGGGTGTTCTATACTTTAATTCTTATGTTAAGTGCCTTTTTTCAAACTCAAACAAAATTGTACATTAGTAAAAGGAAAGGGGAAGGGAAGAGGAAGAGTAGGGGAAGGGAAGGAAGAGGAGGAAGGGAAGGAAGGGAGGAAGGAAAGAAGAAAGGGGAGGGAGGGAGGGAGGGAGAAAGGGAGAGAGGGAAAGAAGGAAGGGAAGGGAAGGAAAGAAGGGAAGGAAGGGAAGGAAAAGAAACACTGAGAATCAAAGATCTTCCCGTTATTCCCAGATTAAAGTGTCTTTTAATACTTGTTTCTGAGATTATCCCAATAGGAAACAACTGCAGTGCTCCTAGGACTTGCATTAGACATTGGGTGTTCCATACTTTAATTCCTATGTTAAGTGCCTTTTTTCAAACTCAAACAAAATTGTACATTAGTAAAAGCATTGCTATTTTTACACCTCACAGGTCCCCACTGACTTGTCAGCTTACTTCTTTAGAAGCATACATCAATGACAAGGCTCCAATTGCAAAATACAGGCTCATGAAGCACACACCTGGCATCATTTTGATAAATCAGGAAATTAGCTACTTGAGAAAGAATAACATTTTCTAACTTTAAATATGAAAAAAACAGGGACCATTATAGGACCAGTAAGAGTAATATAGGAAACATAATATTCTAAAGCAAATAAAATGAAGTTACATCTAACAGCCTTACAGCACAGGTTCACAAAGCATTAAGCTTCACAGAAAGAGCTTTACAGATTAAAAGAATATGGTTGGGGCTGGAGGTGTGGCTCAATAGTATAGTGCTTTTCTATATTCTCAAAGCCTTGAGTTTGATTCCCTGTTCATCAAAAAAAAGTATGGTTTAATAAAAGTATTTTAGTGTAGAAAAAGCACTCTGATTAACCAATTAACAAAGCTGTAGCTACCTCTCTTTAAAGAGTTACCAAATCCCTGAAGAGACACAACTTAATGGAGTGGAATACAGAAAACAAAAAAACATGAATAAATTACCTCACACCTATGCTGAATGTCCAACAAGCCCAATTCACCTGGCTTCTATGAGTGTGAAACATAGTTTCATTAAAATAATTCCATAAAGCAGGATATATTTCTACTTTAACATATATTCTTAAGTATGTGAATCAGAATTACAAAGAAAGAAATACTGAAATAAGAATTTAAAATGGGGGCTGTGGTTGTGGCTCAGTGGTAGATCACTTGCCTAGCACATGTGAGGCACTGGGTTTGATCCTCAGCACCACATTTAAAAAAATTTAAAAATAAAATAAAAGGTATTGTGTCCATGTACAACTAAAAAAAAAAAAAAGAATTGAAAATGGATTCAATATGTGCTTAAATAGTCTTTAAATAATTCTAAATTCTACCTATTTTGGTGAGAACACATACATAGTATGAAATACCTTTCCCTGCACATTCTCACTATACATCATGTACATCTGGTCTCAAGCTGTACCAGTAAAGCATCTCTCACAGCTCCATTATGGGTCCAACGTACTTTGTACTGACATCATTTTTCAAAAGTCTACATAAGAGGAAGGAAGGAGCATAAGGCCATAAACAATAATTGTCTAGACTTCCAAAAGAGCCAAGAAAAACTCTATCTTCAGCAGACCTATGAAATGGGCTATATCTAATAAACTAAAATTTTAAGACTAAAAAATGTATTTAAGAGCCAGACATGGTAATATACATATGCAGTCCCAGATAATCAGGAGGCTGAGGCAAGAGGATCAACTGAACCCATGAATTTGAGACCAACCGGAGAAACATAGTGAGACTCTATTTCAAAAACAAAAATAAGGGGCTAGAGGGTTGTGGCTCAGCAGTAGAGCACTTGCCTAGCACAGGTGAGGCACTGGGTTCGATCCTCAATACCACATACAAAAATTAATTAATTAAATAAATAAAGGTTTTTTTAAAAGGACCTTTTTAAAAAACAAAACAAACAAAAACAAGCACACAAATAGCAACAACAAAAACCCAAACAAATGCACTCAAGTACAAAATAACACTTGAAGAAATGTGGGTTTTAGAAAACATGGTTTACAAGCAGAATGTGTGACTAATAGCAGGCAGTTTTTGTCAACATTCAAAGTGAAAATGGGTTTTTAAAAATGGTATAACCTAAAACCTAAAACACCATTTAGGTTATGTAGTTAAACATGTGATCAAAGACAGCAGTAAGAGAAGTAAATTTCAACTAAAGCAGACTGGTACTCACACTGTGGTCTGCACTAGCTAGACTACAAATACAGCATTTAATTTGAGGAACCCAGAAGAGTAAGGAAATTGGGATAAAGGGACAAGAAATTCATTCAACATTTAGTTACTGAGCAATATTCTCAGAATATAACATAAAAAACTGACAATATCTCAGGTTCTTATGCATTTATATTACAATGGGAATATCCTTCCCTCCCTTTTCTCCCTCCAAAAAAAAGAGAAGACCTGGGAGGGAAAGAAAACAAAATTTAAATCCTGTCAGGATATAACAATAGAACATGAAACTCATAGTCAAAAACACTAACTTCGAATCCCACCTTGGCCTTGGTTTCATATGCAAAATACATATGAAAATGATCACCAATTTTATTTTGTATATAGTTATAATATCAAGAGAGATATAGATACAAAAGCATTCTTTAAATTGTAAATGTTTACACAGAAAGAGGATCAAATTTTTCTTGTGCATGATTCTGAAGTATGTAACCAAGGTTTCACCAATAGGCAGTAGCCAGGGTAAATGTCAGCTCCATGAAAGCCAAGACTTTTCAAAGATGGAATGGGTCATCCCCTAATATCTGAAGTGTTCATGCACAGGCTTAATAGCCTGTTAGCAAAAATCCAGAAAAACATAACAAGTGGACATACCATGTCTAATTTGCTCATGTCCTCTCCAAGAAATAAGCAAAATAATGATTATATATAGCATAAAAATATGTGCTAGATTAGTTTTTCCTGTATGTATGATGCAATTGTTTATTATAATTATTTTGGGTCAATTTCTCCAACTCTCAGTTTTCCCATCAGAGGTTTGGTATGAGAGTTGAATAAAATAGTATAATTACCTAGCACAAAGCAGCTTCATGGACACCAAACTTTTCATTATTTGTAATTCATTTGAGCAAGGTTGTCTCATTAAACAAAAAGGAACCAAATTTTTTTTATGCAACATCGGGCTCACACATGCTAGGCAAGCACTCCGAGTTATACCTCTAGCCCTACAATATTTTTGAAAGCAAATAACCACTAGCACATTCAAAAGAGTTCTATTCAGGAAAAAAAATGGAATATTACTCAGCAATAAAAGAGAATAAAATTATGGCATTTGCAGGTAAATGGATGAAGTTGGAGAACATTATGCAAAGTGAAGCAAGCCAATCCCAAAAAATCAAAGGCCGAATGTTCTCTCTGATAAGTAGATACTGATCCATAATGTGAGAGGGGGCATGGGAAGAATAGAGAACTTTGGTCAAAGGGGAGGGAGGGAAGGGGACATAGGGACAGGAAAGATGGTGGAATGAGATGGACATCATTGCCCTAGGTTCATGTGTGACTGCATATGGTGTGACTCTACATCATGTACAACCAGAGAAATGAAAAGTTGTGCTCTGCTGTCATGTTGTATACCTAAGTAGAATAAATAAATTAAAAAAGAAAAGAAATCTCCCAGGTGGAAGAATAAGAAAACAAATGATAAGTGTAGATTTAGAGAAAGGATGAAGGGTACCAGAAATAACAAACATGTGGATAAACAGAAAAGGCATTTTTTTATTATTTTAAAATCTTTTAAACAGATAGTTGAACTCCATAAGACAAACAACTCCAACAAAAATCTAGAAATAAATCTTGAACCAACTTAAAAAAAAAGTTATACAATTTTACAGGGAAATCATGTATTGATTTTTTAAAAAAGAGAGGGATAGGAAATAGTGTTATTAGCAACCTAGTATTCATTCATTCAACAAATAGTTCTAACTACCCATCATGTGCTAATTATTTGTAATTGAAGGGTTTTTTAATTGAGGTTTTTAGTTATATACATTCTATAAAATAAAATAAAATCTAACCTGGATTCTGGCTATAAAAAGGTCCTCCATTCAGCTGATTCTGAAGGCTTGTTTGTGAAGTTATGGAAGGAGGGCGTCTATAGGGCAAGGAGCCCCCTATTGTTGGGGGAGTATGGCGAGAAGCAGGTCTATTCATGCTGTAGAACTGAACAGGATGACCTAAACAAGGGATAGAACATAAATCTATCATTAAAAGAAAATCTCCGATAATGAAATACTTTATGTACATTGCCTAAGTCTTAATAAGATCATTAAAAAATAACAATTATTTAGCTAATTGCTATCTGAAAAACAAAAGATGGCAATTATTGCTCAGTTGTCATTATATCAAAATGCAAAAACAACAAAGTAAATGAAAACATAATTGTTTGAAAAAAACTACATGTAAGTAAATTACCAATTAACATTAGGATTTTATTAAATTAATTAGCCGATGGGGGTTTCAGTATTATCATAATCAATTAAATTTTATGGCCTCTTCTATGGTTTGAATGTGTCCACCAAAGCTTACTAGTTGAAAACTTAATCCCCAAAGCAACAGTGTTAAGAGATGGAATCTTTAAGACACTATGGTCAGGAGGGCTCTGCCCTCATGAATGGATAATGTAGTTATTGTAGGAGTGGGTCAGTTATTGTGGGAGTGGGTTAGTCATCAGGGGAGTAGATTCCTGACAAAAGGAGGAGCTTAGCCCTCTTCACTCTGCTTTTCTCTCATACACTCACACTCTGATTATGTATATGTTAACTTCCACCACATTATGACACAGCAAGAAGGCCCTCAGCATATGTAGCCTCTAGATATTGGACCTCCCAGCCCCAGAACTGTGAGCCAAATAAACTTCTATTGTTTATACATTACCCAGCCTATGTTATTCTGTTGAAGCAGGAAAAAAAAAAGAACTAAGGCAGCCCTCTCCTTCCAAAAAATACAGCTGTCACTAAACACTGGAAATCAAACTCAACGAAGATTAAGAATGACACTAGGAAAGCAAAAAACTGTTTCATACACAGTCTTTTTCCCAAAATAATAAATGATGAAAATAATAAATTTAACGTAGAAATTTGTTTAAAGGAAAACAGTATTTCAGTAAAAAGTCCCATTAGAGTTTATGAAATCTACAACTATGTAAAAAGCTACAATACAAAAAGTGAATCAAAGTATCTTATTTGTAACATTACCCTGAACCTGTTTATCATTAATTTCACTATATTGTGTTCTCTTGAGAGTTCAATTGCTAATACCAGTTGGAGATGCACTTCCCTAATCCATCCAATTTCCTAATACAAATCAGTTACTAAATTTTAACTTGACTTTACACCCCCCACTTAGCTGCCATTCAGCTGAGGATCTTCTGTTACAGGAACCCCTAAAGCTCTCAGGAGAGAACACTCCAGCAGGCAACAGGGCAAGTGAGTGGGAAAGAGGAGAGAAGGGAAGTAAAAGAGAGGACAGGAGAGGAAGAAAGAAAAAAAAAAGGCAGAAAGGGCAAGCGAGGAAAGAGAGGCGTGCAAAGTAAAATAGTTTACATAACTAAAACTGCTCTTCAAGAATCCCGTAAATTTTAAAACTTGAATTCAAATGGAATCACATATAAAGAATATTTAAAAAGCACTCCAGATTCACCATACTATTTAATCATCTTACATATACATTAAAACCTGCAACTCAATTCTGTTGTATAAAATCTTAAGCACTCAAACTTAAACATATTCCACTGTGAACTGAGAACTTTTTAACCAAGATAAAAGGTAAACATGCAAACTAATAAACTATTATTCAAAAGGCACACTTAGTCATTTGAAACACTATACACATTCTTAGCATTTTAGTAATAAAATCTACATCAAAATACTGCAAACCTAGAATGATGAATAACATCATTATGAATTACACAGTTAGATCCAGTCTAAAAATCTCATGTTGTAAACCTGCAGTGACACTATCCATATGATTAATGAAAGATTTACCTTGTTTGGGGTTAAGGGGGAAAAAAAAAAAAACTATAGCTAATTATCAGAGACTGAAAATAAAAGCTTCCTAGAAGAAAACACAAAACAAAATCTTTGTTGGTAGGTGGCGGTACTGGGCATTGAACCCATAAGGCACTCTACTACTAAGCTGTACCCAACCCTTTTTGTTTTTTTATTTGAGATGAAATCTAGCTAAGTTACCCAGGCTGGCCTCCAACTTGCAATCCTCCTGCCTCAGCCTCCCGCCTCAGCCTCCCCAAATCACTGAGATTATAGGCATGTGCCACCATGCCCAGCAAAAACAACATCTTCATGACCCTGCGTAAAAAGGTTAAAAGTTCTCATAAAAGCACAAATCCATAAAAGAGAAATAATGACAAACCAGATTTAATAAAAATGAAAAACTTTTCTTGTTTGAAAGACACTGTTAAGATAATGAAATAAGGGGCTGGGATTGTGGCTCAGTGGTGGAACACTTGCCTCGCATGTGTGAGTCACTGGGTTCGATCCTCAGCACCACATAAAAATAAATAAAATAAAGATATTGTGTCCATCTACAACTACAAAAAAATATTTAAAAAAAAAAAAGACAATGAAATAAAGGGCTGGGGATATAGCTCAGTTGGTAGAGTGCTTGCCTCCCATCCACAAGGCCCTGGGTTCAATCTCCCACCACATACTTATTCAAATAGCAAAAAAAAAATTTTAAATGACAGTACCAAGGGGCTGGGGTTGTGGCTCAGTGGTAGAACACTTGCCTAGCATGTATGAGGCACTGGGTTCGATTCTCAACACCACATATAAATAAATGAATGAAGGTCCATCAACAACTAAAAAAAATTTTTTTTAAAAATGACAGTACTGAGTGCTGAAAGGATGCAACTGAAAATCAGAAAAAGAGAAGGGGACAAAAAGGCCTTCTCAAGGGAGAGAGTGGGGTCCTCTCAGAGAGGAAAGTAATGATGACATGCCCCCTTTGATTTTAATTATCTCATTTTCTTGAGTCCTGGAATCTTTGGTCTACATAAAAGTTAGAAAAGTACCCACCCTCCTCTTTCAGGGTAACTTGGGTTCTTAGCCACAGGGAGGAGTCTTAAACTCCTCAGGCCTGAGAGAATAGCCAGGCCCTGAGAGATTAGCCCACAGGATTACAGGTTGTTTGAGGAGGAATGTAACATAATCCTATTGATTTAAGGGCTAATGTGGCCTTCAGAGGCTTGTAGGTGGGAGCCAGTACAGTATCCCCTGACTTCATGTTCCTAGGCTCACGCTCCTCTCCCATTTTCTCAATATTTATTTATTTATTTATTTATTTATTTAGGTACTGGAGATTAAACCCAAGGGCACTTTATTACTGAGCTACATCCCCAGCACTTTTTGTTTTTTATTTTGAGACAGGGTCTCACTAAATCGCTGAGGCTGGCCTCTAACTTATAATCCTTCTGCCTCAGCCTCCTGAGTAGCTGTGATTACAGGTGTACACTACTGTGTCAGATCTCATAACAATATTTCTAATGACAAAAAACTGTATAGAAGGTAGTTCTCAAAACTGTATAGAAGACAGCTCCATACCAAATTCACAAATCTTTAATATAATGAAATTTAAGCAATGAAAAATGTGTATTTGTGCTACTCCTTTAGAAAAACGTATGAGAAACTTTATCCTGATTTTCTCAGGAAATTCTAATTCTTGGTCACATTCCACTTTCTATTATCTTTTTTTTTCTTTTTGGTCGAGGAGGGCACTGGTGACCGAACCTAGGGACGTTTTACTACTGAGCTAAGTCCCCAGCCCTTTTTTTTTTTGACAGGGTCTTACTAAGTTGCTGAGGTTGGCCTTGAACTTGCAATCCTCCTGCCTTAGCCTCCTGAGTCGCTGGGATTACAGGTCTTCACATTGTTTTTAATACAAATAGTACAATCAAACCAAACAAACAATAACAAAATAATAAAGCTGGAGATACAAGTAAAAGCATAGCCAAATGACTGGATCTACCTGCCAATAAATAAACTAATAACTCACCTGTAGGGGGATTAGAAGAAACAACAGGGGGAGTTGGAGAAGTGAAGCCATCAGCAAGGGTCTGGGCACCCCCAGTAGCAGCGTCTGGGGCAATGGAGGAGGGAACAGTAGCAGGAACAAGAGGGGCAGAGGCAGATGTAGAAGTAGCAGGGAGGGGAGGAGTGCCAGAGGAGCCAGCAGGGACTAAAGGGAAAGAGGAGTAAGAGGCAGCATTAATGAGGCAGTCACATTAGGCAGGAGTAGAAAAAGCATTAGAGTATCTAATGTTAGATATTCAGTGCTTTAACATTAACCAAAAGAATAGAGGGATGGGGAAAAAATGACTAAAGCTTATGTTAAAGGTTATTAGGTATGCAGAAAATAATTCAAGATGCTCAAGGTAATGTACAAAATTTTTAATTCATTAAAAACAAACTTTCCTTTTTATTCAAAAACCACAATCTGGAAGAAAAGTGCTCCTTGTGCATTGTTAATTTTAGTATAAGATACCATAAATAGTAAACAGAACTAAACATACAAAAACAAAAACCAGTATTCCATTTGAATAATATAAATCAGAAAATAGACATATATACTTGAGATAAAATTAGGTTAAAAAAAGAAGTTAAGGGCTGGGGCGGTAGCTCAGTGGTAGAGCACTTGCCTAGCATGCATGAGGCACTGGGTTCGATCCTCAGCACCACATATAAATAATAAATGAATAAAATAAAGATCCAACAAAAACTAAAAAAATATTTTTTAAAAAAGAAGTTAAACAGTCTTTTTCATGATTTTTTTAAAGGTATTGTCTAAAGACTAGGGGATTTAGCACAAAGGTGGAATGCTTGCCTATCAAGTACAAGAACCTGAATTTGAACCTGAGGTACAAAACAAACTAAATTAACTAACTTAAACAGGTAATAATTCTATCCTGATGTCTTTTGTGTCATGCTTTTAAACTGAGCTCTGTATATGTACTATGACTTGAAATGCATTTAAATAAAATAATTTTAAAAAAAAAAAGCCAAAAAAAAAAAAAGAATCCAATTAGAGGGCTGGGGTTATGGCACAGTGGTAGTGTGCTCGCCTAGCACACACGTGAGGCACTGGGTTCGATCCTCAGCACCACATAAAAATAAAATAAAGATTTAAAAAAAAAAAACAACTAAGTTTTAATTTTGTATATCCTCCGATCAAATAAGCATTTTTTTTGTTTCAGAGAAAAAAGGGTAGCATTTCAGAGTCTATTAAATTCCAATAGTCCACTAAATTTAACAGTCAAAACTACTTTCCTATTTTATCATCCTTTATCACCAGTACAATTCTCATGCCAAGTCTCCCCTGTGTCCAAAGACATATACACTGTCATAACACTAGCTGGAATTAAACATATTAACTCATATCAGAGTGGCACCTGAAACCTCAAGGTACCAACTGAGCCACAGCACCAAAGACACAAAACCAAATAACAGAAAAGTACAAAAAGAGCAAAAATGTACAAATCATTTGATTAAAAATAACAAATGTATAAAAACTTCCTAAAATTTATGGAGTTCTAAGGGAATAAAAAATCCTGATTAAGAAGAAAGCTTACTATAATTACATTAAAAATTGAAGTCAGATTCACCAAAAAAAAAAAAAAGCAATGATTAATGTTTTACCTGGAAACACACTGGGAGGAGATGGAGTAGGAACAGCAATAGGAACCCCCACACTCCCACTTCCACTGTTCTCCCGACTGCTGCTCCGACTACTTGGGTGGCTTCCTCCACTACTCCCACTGCTGCTAAAGAAATAAGAGCCACCAAAATATGAGTATTTACATAGTAAGATATCATCATTTCCCAAAAATTGCTGAAATGAAAATAGCCACAAGAAAAACAATTCAAAAACCTTCCCCTTCAAATATGAATTTCTTAATAAAGTTGGGTGGAGAGCTGAGTTCAGTAAGCTTGTTTTGATACCTTTTAATAAGCTGTGTAAAAGAAACTGAAAAATAAAAAAATTCTCCATAAATATAATTGAAAAATATTGGAGCTCAAGAAATCAAAATAACAAATATTACCTTCTTACATTCCAGTTTAATGCCCATCTGAAGAAAGTTCTTTTACAATAAAAACATTTTTCTGAACAAATTATCTTATTTTGATTCATAATGATATCTCAATATACTATCCCATACTAGTGTTTGGTTGTGTATAGTTTTTCATCTGTAAAGTTCCACCAAAAAACAACTTGAAATTTTCCACATCTGGTCCATAATTTCTTTTTTTTCCCAGATCAACTGAACTATTATCTTTGTAGAGACGTTTGCACTTTGAAATGTCTGTTCTTTTTATACTTGCTGGCTGCTCAAAGTTACATCAGAACATGAGGAGAGAGAGGTGGAATCAGATGAGGTTTGGGAGAGTAGAGTGAGGAAAAGAACTTAGACTTAGCACTTGGAAAATGAGAGAGATTTAACTGACGTTATCTGAACAGATTATGGTACTATGACCATCACATTTTGTGCTGAGGTAGAGAAAATACCTGTAAGTTCGATTTCTTTGATTCACAGAAGCTGTCCTCACAGGGCTCTGCTGCGAGGGAGCCATATTACGGGTTGGGCTAGGTACGTAATCATTTGGTACCACTGGAGGACGCACTGGCTCCAGTGTGCGATAAGGGGAGTGCCGCCTACAAAAAGAAGAGCGTATGTATTGTGTGATTAAGCAAGTTTCGGCACAATAAACTCCAAGAGTTGCCAAAAGTGAAATACAATTTGCAATCAGAAATAGGAAAATGTGTTTTAACCCGGCTACCAATTTTAGTCTTTCCTAAAGTATCACTTCTCCACCATTAGGATTTTGGTGAGTCTGCACTATTATTTTGCAGTCTCCAACCTCATTTCCCTGTGCTAATGTAATTCTGTTCCTTTATTCTCAGAGAGCCCAAGGGTTCTCTACATATAAGCCAATGTTTCCTAGACTCTACTCTTTTCTTAGAAAAAGTTTGAATTATTTTAGTATCAGGTCAAAGTATCCCATTGCACTGCATGAATGCACTAATTATCTTCCTCTTCCCTCTCTCCCTAATGAAAGATGTTCAAAGACAAGAACAAGAAATCTAGATTTTAGAGTCATAAACCCCACTCTGACGATCAATACCAGTCCCAATAATTCATTTCCCTTTCTCTGTTAATCTTATCTGCCATTCTCACAACCTTACTTTCTCCCTCAGCTTTCACCTTGGTTTCTCTCCTCCTTCTCAAAATTCAACATTTACAAGGGAAAGAAAAAAATTTTAATAGACCACCTAAATCCTTCTACATTATTTACTTTGAACTGTAAAAGACAAACCAGACTGATATTAACACATATTTCCCTCTTTTTCACAAACATCCCTTTTAAAGGAAGATGATGAGAAGATTAAGAAAATAAAATAGAAAGTAAAATTCATACTGCAACATTAGTGATTATTAATTCTCATCTCTATCTGAAGTTTTCAAATTCTTCATGACAATGATAATATGAAAATAACATCTTGTAGATGAGACTCAGGTCTTTAAAAGAATAAAATCTGGCAAAACAATATATAAAAATTAAAAAGCTTTCTTCTCCTGAAATGATATTGCTCAAATGACGTATGTATTTCTCAATAACTGACTTCCCAAAGGGCTCCCGGAGTTCCTCTTAGTGTTGCTCCCCTGCTCCACTCAAGTTACAGCTCAATGATTTTGAATAAGATCATTTTGCAATAAATGACCCTGTGACTCTACTACTTTCAAAGTCTCCCTGCATAAACAGGTATGTTATTAATTAAAAATAAATAAGGTGCTGGGTAGGCAGTAGATCAAAGGGAAAAAAAGGAATGTCAAGATTCTATTTAAAATACTTCAGAGCCACGCATTGTGACTCATGTCCGTAATCCCAGCTTCTCCGGAGGCCAAGATGGGAGAATCGCCAGTTCAAGACCAGTCTCAGCAACTTAGCAAGACCCCGCCTCAAAATAAAGTAAAAAGGGCTGGGGATGTAGTTTAGTAGGTTCAATCCCCAATACCAATAAATACATACATATATACATACACACATACATAACATACTAAAAAGTAGTTCTGGTATTTCTGAAATTATAATGTAAATATAAAAATGAAATAGGAAATTTATTTATTAATTTTTTAAGGACCTAATTTTTAGACAGGGTTTCCCAAACAATGAAAAATTGCTCTATTTCACCCAAGAAAAATCCCTTCGCTAACTGGGAACTACACAGTGAGGAAAATGATATAAACAAAGTTAAAAAAATAAAATAAAAATTTTTAAAAAACAAGGGGAGAAGAACAAAATACAATGACAAAGGCAAAGACAGTGAAAAAAATTTAGGCTGTGACCATCAATTGACCCAGTGATGCTCACTCAGCAACTCTGATCTCCAGGATCTTGCAGAGCTATTGCTTATATACAAGGAAAACAAATACTGATATTATGAATAAAACTTCAAAATTTCAGAGCAAAATAAAATTTTATTTTACTAGAGATAACATGGGTTATCTTGCTAATAATCTTGATTTAAAACCTCACAATATCCATTAGGCACTTCACATGACAGAAATGTAAACATGCTCCAGAAAAATAAATAGTTCCTCCTCATTGTTCTACTCTTACCCTGCACCAATACTATACATCATCATCTTAATTCTACCCTGAAGTTTAAATGTTATATAATCTACTAAACTATTTCCATCCTATTGTAAGCATAATTTTTTATAACTCAAATAAAACCATCCTATTCCTGATTGGTAATCATTTTTATTGTCTTCCACTGTCCTAATTCTGCTTCCAACAATATTCTCCTTTGTATCCCAATTTATTCATTATTGTCCCATCCTGATCCATAGTGGTTGGTTTTGTATGGGGTTTGTTTATTTTGTTTTTTTGGGGGGAGGGGTTCGTGTGTGTGTGTGTGTGTGTGTGTGTGTGTATGCGCACACATACACTGGATTTTTTTGCTGTTTACTTGCGTTTTATTTATTTATTTTTTTGGTGAGGGGGCCAAAAACAAGATTGCCAATTTAAAACTTTTAATGTATATCATAAAGCCAATGGTTATCAAAGCATTTTGTCTTTGTATTAAACATTTTTAAAAATCCAATTTGTGGTACAGTGACCCTGAAAAGTTGACAGAAGACAAATATTACCCCCTTTTACAGATGAAAAAACTGAATTGTTGAGAGACTGAATATACAGGACCACACGGCAAGCAGCAAGCCAGAACTTTAGTCAACTGTCTTCTGGGCTATATTTTATGCCCACTTGATCACAAATCTCAATCATGATAAATAAGCTTAAATTATGATGCTATAGGGAAAAAAAGTCAAGCTTTTCCATTAATTGACCATTTTTGCCAAAAGTCAAATCCAGAGCCTAATTCTGTAGCTCCAAATCAAAACTCAATAGTATCATAAAAAGGTATATCAAATTTTATAATCTATATACCCTTCTTAGGAAGGATAATGTAAGTGCAACTGTAATACAAAAGGACTGAAAATTTTTCTGGGGGGAAAAAAAAGAAGAAGAAGAAGAATTAAGACTGTAATTTACAGAGGCTGGACTGTAGCTCAGCAATAGAATGCTTGCCCAGCATTCGAAGACCTGGATTTGATCCCCAGCACTATTTAAAAAAAAAAAAGACTGCAATTTATAATAAACCATTTTATTAGGATTTTATCTCAATTTAAAATTCATTAGAAAAATAATTTCTAGGGCTGGGATTATGGCTCAGTGCTCACCTAGCACGCGTGAGGCACTGGGTTCGATACTCGGCACCACATAAAAATAAAATAAAGATATTCTGTCCATCTACAACTAAAAAATAAATATTTTAGAAAAAAAGAAAAAAAATTCTAACCAAATCTCTTTAAAGTATAAAGATGTGCTTCCCAGAAAAGGAAAAGTTACAAGCACAAGAAATAATCCTGGGAAGAAAATTTTCTTTGCAAATATTCAAAAATAAATTCATTTTTAACACAACACTACATGAAATGATTTTCTATTACTACTTAGTTATACTTACCCAAGTGTCCCTTTCCCTGACATAGGAGGACTGGGGGGTTTCTGAGTTGGAGGTGTTGTACGTGGCAGCCCACCCATCTTCATATTCTGGGTACTCACCTAAAAAATTTGGAGGAAAACTCAACTTAACTTGTATGCAGTGAAATGAAGTGTTTTGAGGAAATAATACTACGCTATTTAACAAAGGAAGGGAAGGTTTAAATACAGGAAAAAAAGTAGAGGCCATGCATTTCATATGCAATTTCTACTCTACTATTATTCTACAGTTGTACTCAAAGGACTCTTCCTAACATGATTTTCAAATGATTATAAACTTGTATGCAAATAAATTATTTGCCATTAGGCCATCACACCAACAGATCACTGGTTAGATTATTTGATGTTACATTCAACTGAAGAAACTGTTTAACTATAAAATTTTTAGTTTTAATAAAAAATATCAGAAACAATAGTCTTGAAGTAATTCCTTATTTTTTAGACCGCTTCCTTTAGACAGCAAGTATATCAAACAAAACACATTTCCCAACTAAAAATACCCAACTATGCAAATGATCCACTGTAATTAGAGAATATAAAATAAATTGTATGGTATATAGAAAGAAAACTTTAGTTTTTTAAAGTTGCAGATCACCCTCACAATTTGAAGCTCTTTAATGTTCTATTATGAGGAAATGACCTACCTGACAACTGCTAGAAGTTCAAGACATATTCCTAAACATCTGAACCAGAAAGTTAGGGCAAAGGTATTTCATTCAACTATGAGCAGCACAAAGGGCCACTGGCAATGTCCTGCTTCCAATGGGAATTGGATCCACTCAGGCCCAAATCAAAGGTTAATTCAGGAATAAGAAGGTGTGATATAGTCCTTTATCAGAGTTGGACCATGACTCCACTCACTATTCTATTCCAAACTGAAAATATAAGTATAGAAAAAGTGGGTAATCTAGGAATAACAAATGTCACCAAAGGAGTATGTCAACACTTACAGAAAAAGTTCTAGCGATCTGGATATCTTACGAAGAACTAATAGAAGTTATTTACAAATTCAATTCAAATGCAAATCTCAAATTGATTGAGACTACCAATAGGTTAAGTTAATGCCCACCAATGGGCACCTGACCCTATTTTAAGCCTCTAATATTATGAACTGCCAGCTTCAAAAACGCTTCAAAAAACCTCTTAACTTTCTAATAAAAGTATTCAAATTATATTTGTAAAATGAAGCTGCAAGATATTATACCAATGAAGTCAGAATACATTTATAATTTTAATTTCTAAATGTAAGTTAAAAAAAACAAATCATAATTGCATACTGAGTATCAAGACTGTCAAAATTAACTCTGGCCTCCGTGGTATTTTTTAGTTCTAAAATACTACTTGTTATCTGAGTAAGGCAAGAAATAACATATCAAGGAACAAATTCTTCAAATGAATAGCCCAGTGAGCAAGTTGTGTGTGATGTTAAAACAATCTTTAATGACAAATGATACCTTTGAAATGTCAATATTCTTAAAGTGAAGCATTTATCTGAAATCCTTTTGTTGCTGCTTTTAAACCATAAATACAAAACAAATCAATTATCAAGTAAGAATAAAAATTAACTTATCCTTGCTCTCCCCCTCATTAAAAAGCAGAGGGCATACTAATTATATCTTACAATGAAAATGCTAGAAGTTTTTTTTTTAATCAATCCACAATTGAAAATTTTAGGAATAATCTGACAAATAACCAATATAGCTTTTAAAACTTCATTTAATGATACCACAAGATTTTAAAGTAGTAACCAAAGTCCTTTAAGCTCAACCTTAAACAACAGAAAACCCAAAGTTACTTTAAGTGATGAGGGAGAAGTGAACCAAGCACTAAACTATAAATTGATTTGCTAGAAACAGGAAGGAAAAGGAGCAAGAACAAAAAAGGAATTTAAGAAAAGAATTTTATTCTATACATGGGATAGCAAAAATACTTTAAAAATAACTTTCCGATTTGATTTTAGGGTTTGGTATGTGAGGTGTTTTTGTTTAAAATTGCAGTATCTTTGTAAGTCTTAGAACCTGTTCCAAAAATAGACCCAAATTAACAACCTATAAATTAAAATCTGGTGGGCATCTAAACAAACAAAACTCAATACATTTCATGATTCATAGAATCCTCAAATGATTGTACTTGTTTGGTTAACGGGTTGGATGAGTAACTTAAATCACTTAAGAAACCAAAGAGCTACTGTGTAAAATTCACACTAATTTTACACTTCACTGATACTATATTATCTTCCTAACAAGCTGAAAAAC
This sequence comes from Geosciurus inauris, assembly GCA_004024805.1. Classification (NCBI taxonomy): domain Eukaryota; kingdom Metazoa; phylum Chordata; class Mammalia; order Rodentia; family Sciuridae; genus Geosciurus; species Geosciurus inauris. The sequence goes on from PVHX01008674.1 coordinate 56,369, forward strand.
TTTGCAGTATTTTCCAAAAGCAGTTTTCCTCTGTGAAAAATATTTGTGCTAATTTAAACAATAACTATACCACGTGGAATATAAATACTGCCATCTACTAAGAAATAGACTAGAAATAAATGCCAAACAAAGCTGGGAGCAGTGGCACAAAACTGTAACCCAAGCAGATCGGAGGATCGCTAGTTCAAAGCCAGCCTCAGCAACTTAGCGAGTCCCTAAGCAACTCAGTGAGACCCTGTCTCTAAATACAAAAAAGGGCTGGGGATGTGGCTCAGTGGTTAAGTGCCCTTGAGTCCAATTCCAGTCCCAAAATAAATAGATAGATAGATGGATGGATAGATAGATAGATAGACAGACAGACAACGAAACTTAATTTCTGTATAAAAGGCAGAATGTGTGTTATAATTAAACTACAGTTCAAACTTAATTTGATTTTTTAAAAAAGTTATTGAATAGCCATCAGGAGCCTAAAAATTACTTTGAGGGAAATGTTTAACAGAAAACATTTCCTAACAATTAGCAAAACACCTGACTATATCGTATGTTGGTAGAGGTGAATTTCAACATACATACGTGTATATATGTATGCATACACCAAAAACTCTGAACAAAGAAAAAGCAAGACTGGAGCTGCTTCATAATGGAAATTACTCTTGAAATATTTTTTTTTAAATGTGTACATAAGGCCAGTGTGGCAATGTGAACTTGTAAACCCATCTAACTTGGGAGACTGAGGTGCGAGGATCACCTAGGCCAAGGAGTCTGGACAATATAGCAAGACCCCAGAAGGGCATCCAGGATGGAGGGATATAGCAGAATTATCATCTGACACATAAATGTGTAGTTAATGGTCCTGAATCAGGAACAGAAGTGCTCATTATACTTTTCAAAGTTTTTTTTTGCGAATTGGAATGAATCTTTACTGGCTGACAACAATAATTATATTATATGGTATTCTTTATTCCAAAAAGCAGAAAATCCCTGTAAGATAAGTGAAGCAAGTATTAGGCACAAAGAGAAGAGTAGGAAAAGTTTCTTTTCTCTTTCTTTCTTTTTTTTCCTTACCAGAGAGAAACCTTCAAAACAGAAGAAATATTTCATTTAGGTCATGAAGATTAATAGTTGGCCATTACTCAGTACCTTCCACTAGGCCTATGATAAAGGAATGCAGATGATACTGAAGGTATAAGTTCCTCTATCACCAAAGAACATTCTGGTCTTCTAAAGTTTGGAGATCTCTATAATTAGCACTACACATCAGGCCAATTATTATGCCTTAATATTTTTTCTACAGTGCTCCCAGCTCTCCTGCTCTATTCTTCTGGTGCACTTAACACCTCCTGAAGATTGACCTATCATGGTCATGCACCACATAACAATGTTTCAGTCAATAATTGACTATACAACAGTGGTCCCATAAGTACTGCCTAGACACCCTGTAGCATCTCAGTAAGTCTAAGTATACTCCATGATATTCACCCAATGAAAAAACTACCTAATGGTATACCTGTCTCCATTATTAAGTAATGTATGACCATATAAATTTTCATTTAAAATGGCAGGGCTTTCTAGCATCCTCTGAACTTCAGAAGATTATTTCTAAAGCATTATTTCTAACACTGGTCAGCCAATTATCTCTACTTCACGGAAGTCATCATCTTCCACTGACAGATGACCTACTGTTAACAGGTCAGAAGCAGATGCATTCTAAAATAATGTGATATACCCCCCATTTTATCAACCACTTGCCAGACTATTATGTATAAGAATACAGGCCTAGGGAAAAAGGGGAAGTCTGAGGGATACAATGGTCCATAAAAGTAATAAATATAACTAATATATTTAAAACACAAAGGAATATTTACAAATTCTATAGAAATGAAAGAAAGAAAGGCAGGCAGGCATGGGGAAGTACTAGGGAACAAATCTGCCAAATTGTGCTACGTATACTACATACTGCAATGACTCTCACTGTATACGGTAGCATACATACACACACACACACATATATATATACACATATATATACACACCTATATATATGTAGAATGTGTATTATAATTAAACTACAGTTCAAACCTCAAATAATTTGATTTAAATACATATATATATATAATGCAGTAATTAAAATATAGTAACAACAGAGGGAGATCAGTAGAGCAGAGCAAGCAGATCTAGGAAGGAAGGAGGGAAGGGTAAGGGAAGGTACTAGGGAATAAAAATGATCGAATTATGTGCATATATGAACATGGCACAATGATCTCACTATTATGTATAATTATAATGCACTACTTAAAAAAACTGAAAAATGCCAGCTAAGTGGTAGAAGACCCACTTAGCATGCCCAAGGCCTTGGGTTCAGTCTTATCACCACAAAGAAAAAATTGGATTAAATACAAGATGAAGCCGGGCATGGTGGCACACACCTGTAATCCAACACTTCAGGAGGCTGAGACAGGAGAACTGCAAGTTCAAAGCCACCCTCAGCAACAGTGGGGTGCTAAGCAATTCAGTGAGACCCTGCTCCAAATAAAATACAAAATTGTGCTTGGGATGTGGCTCAGTGGTTGAATACCCCTGAGTTCAATCCCCAGTACCCCCCTAAAAACAACAAAGAGGAGTATGTGTAGGTTGTGTCTGTATGTGGAATAGAAAATGGGATAAAACTGGTCAAGCACCTCTGGGCCTTCATTCCCTGTCTAGCATTATTCTCCACTATAATCCCATTCAGTGCCTAATTCTTCGGATTCCTAGAATGGAGCTTTTTGGTGTAAAGAGCAAATATGTTAAGAGATATTATCTAAATGTGATATTAAGTATAATTCCTCGTTTGATCTTTCTAAGAGCCTCTCAGTTGGACCTGTCTCCTACATGAAAACCTGAACTCAGGAAGGTCAAGAAGGAATCACAGTGGGACCTGGAGGAAACGGGCATGGCATAGTAAGATGCAACTGATCTAAATCTTACAGTTAAAGGATCTGTTTCTGGGTTTTTTTCAGTTAATATTTCTGAGTAAATCTATCACTTTGGAAGTTAATACAACAATAATCAAAATTTAAAACCAGCTTTTAAAGGAAAAGGACGAAGACAGTCACACATCCTGCTCATGGGTCTTCAAATTTTAAGCAAACAATCTCCCCACAATTCCAACTACCTAACTCACCTAAACTGAGGGTTCTGAGTCAACATTCTCATCAATAACACAAGGTATACATCTGCCTGGGCTCCTCTAGTCAGCATTATCTACCATGACCAAGTATAATTTCTGTGGCCACAGTTAACACTAGTTAATGGTTCAGAACTCAGTCATCTTGTCTTATGGTTATCACTTACTATACTGAAGGCATAGAAACAAAAGGATGTCAGATAGAAAGAATATATACTTGAAAAGATGATATACAATTTGGTTTTTAAAATAACAAAGAGAAATGTATACTAAGTTTTGTGAAAATTGTTTTATTAACATTTTATTTTGGGGCTGGGGGTGTAGCTCAGTGGCAGAGCACTTGCCTAGCATGTGTGAGGCACTGGGTTCAATCCTTAGCACTACATAAAAATAAACAAATAAAATAAAGACATGCTGTCCATCTGCAACTACAAAAAAAAATTCAAGCATTTTATTTGACAGCTTCTTGAATACAGCTGAATTACTTTTATAATTAATCCTCCAAAATAATCAAATGTTACTGAAACAAATCACAACAGGAAATATATCTCTTTTTCCCCTCCAGTGGTAGAGATCAAACCCAGGACCTTACACATGTTAGGCAAGTCCTCTATCACTCAACAATATTCCTAGTCCCTATCTCAAATTTTTAATTTGTATTTTGTTAAATATTACCATGAGTTTTGATGTTTTACATACAATTAATATTTATATCAAAACACATATTTTATACAGCTATTTGAAAAAAGACATTCTTTTTTATAAGATACATGATACTGCAACTTAAACATAACACTGAATATTTTGTGCTTCTCAGTTTTTTTTAATACTGATTAAGAAACAGAAAATGACATATTGTCCACAAGGTATATAGTAAAGCACACCATTTATAGAATAAAAAGGCTATTACACAGGGGGAGGTTTAAATATAACATGTATGTTGGCCCTCCAATCCATAACAAATTTTTACATTTAAAAAATCCAGCTAATTTTATTTCTTAACATTTTATATTGGGTAGCTTATATTTCAGTTTCAAAAAATATACCAAGTTACAAAACAACCATTCAATCAACATACTTACTAAGTACCTGATGTGTGTCAGGCACTATTCTAGACACAAAGGATAGAGCAGTGAACAAAACAGACAAAATATCTAATCTCAAGTAACATGAAGACATACCACAAAGCTGCATGACAAAAATAAAATAAAGAGGAATAATTTTTTTTGGTTTTAAAAAGCCAGGTGCCAAATATCTTTTACTCCCCATATGTAATATTCTACATAAGAACAAAGAATGGAAATCCAGCCCTGGAATCTCTTACCTTAAATCTAAGCAACCACTTAATGCATAAATGGAGCAAATAAAAGAGGTAAGGAAAAAAAGCATTGAAAGGTTAGTTGGAACTTCAGGATGTGAAGAGAAAGGGAAAAAAAACAGAAAAACAAGTTAAGCATTCAGCATTAACAAAATAATGTTTCAATAGATCATAGAAAGAGTGGTTAAAGCAGAATGTGTCATGAACAAGAGTTTCTTTGATGAAATTATTTAAAACACTGTTTTAATCAAAAACAATTTCATTAAAGATTTCTTCAAATTAGTGATCTTTACACACTAAAGTATTAATCCTCCAAAATACAATGAAGGGACTACCAAGTCCTAGAAGAATAACATTTTACTTTGAAGATTAAACAAAAATTACTGGAAGGGAATCACCTTTTAAGTATATAAACAAACAAGCACAAATGTAAATTTGTTGCATTCCAAGTGTCTTTTGGCATTAGATTTTGGTAGTATCCTAAAATAGTCTATTAGAAATTGTTAGCCTTTAATAACTTTTCCCAAGTTAGAATACATTTCAGTTATTAATTAACCATTCAGTTACACATCCTATTTTAAAATGCTCTAATTAGGAATCAAGATGCATGTAGGTGTCAATTATAAAAATAAGTGTCAAAATCCAGATAATACTGTTTTGAAAACTCTGAAGAAAAACATTTTAAAACTAAATTTGTACCTTACATTTTCTTTTTAACCTAACTCTACACACAATTTAGATTTAACTGACTTATGTACATAATGGTATAGATGTATTTTTTAAAATATGTTTATATTACCAAATGCATGAACTATATAGAATTTCACTATAGGCATATATGCATATTTACTCAGAGTCATATTTGATAAGTCATTGTCTTTTAAATTCCTGATCAGATATAAATTTTAATACTTAGCTGAGGATCTAAATATTTTAAGTACAAATACCAATTTTTTAAAAATCCACGTTGTTCAGTTGTGGCTGGTGTTTTCTGGTTTTCCTTTTTTTAAATTTTTTTATTTGTGTGTGTGTTATTTTGCAGTACTGGGGATTGAACCTAGGGTCTTACACAGGCAAAGTACATGTTCTACCACTGAGCTATATTCTCAGTCTTCCTCAGTTTTGACCATAGTACTTCATATACATCCAAGGTACTCTAATACATCTTGAAAGACAGGCAAAATATGTAATGGCTACATATTCAAAAGCATTGGTAAAAATGAATTCACAGCCGGGCGCAGTGGCATAAGCCTGTAACCCCAGCACTTAGGGAGGCTGAGACAGGAGAATCGCCAAGTTCAAAGCCAGCCTCAGCAATGACGAGGCGCTAAGCAACTCAGTGAGCCCTGTCTCTACATAAAACACAAAATAGGGCTGGGGAGGTGGCTCAGTGGTCGAGTGCCCCCTGAGTTCAATCTCCAGTACCAAAAAAAAAAAAAAAAAAAAAAATGAATTCACACACTACTCTTATCTATTCTCACCCAAAACACTGAGATAAATTTATTGTAGGAAAAAAACAAAATACATGTCTTTAATGGTTTGTTGCCAAAAACTAATGCCAAAAGTCTGCTGATAAATTTGGGGGATAAACTAAACATTTTAATAGCATCCTTAATTATTTTTAATCATTACTATTAAATCACTAAAAGATTAATAAAGATTATACCACACTGTATTCCATCTGTATGAAATATTACCATAATTGATTAAGCAAATGCAATTCATTCTAAGATGATCACTCAAAACTTGGGAACATAGCACTAAGAGAAAAAGCAAGAAGGATAAAACAGTTATAGTAGTAGGGAATCCTCACAACCACAACTGGGCCAAGAGTTGGTCCTCTCTAAAGGAAAAATAAAAGTTTAATTTCCTAAAGAGTTAGTTCTGTTACAGGCTATTACCTTTAAAAGGTTGACAAAAAAACTATACTTACCTTTACTCCATGCCCAATGTCATCCAGAATTGTATAGTCAATAGGCTTTCTAATGTAACGAACTGGTCGCTCAAGATTGGCTGGAGCAATAATCTTATGTGTCCTTGAAGTGTTTTTATTGGTAGTCAAAATGCCAATCTCTCTTCTTGCAACTTTCTCTTTATGAATATCAACTGTCTGCAAGATATAATATTAAAAAAACAGACAACACAAAAATGTATGCTGATGTCCAAAATCCAAATACCCAAAGATATAACACTGCCGTTTTTATTCACTAGCTAAATTTTCTCCTTTACAGACTTTCTCCATTTTTAGGCTATGGCAAAGGCTGGCAAACCATAGGCCACAGGCCAAATTTGGCCCACCATTTAATTTTTATAGCCCACAAGCCAAGAGTAGTGTTTATACACTTTAGTGGTTATTAAAAAAAGAAAAATGTCATGACGTGAAAATTGTATGAAATCCAAATTACAGTTTCTATAATTTTATTAGAACACAGCCACACTGCCTACTTGCTGACTTGCCTATAGTTATTTCTATACTACAAGGAGAGATTTAAGTAATTACAACAGAGAACTTATGGCCAACAGAATCTAAAATACGTATTAGCTGGCCTCTTTACAGAAAGACTGCCAACCCTGAATTAGAGCATGCTGTTTCCCTCTCCATTAAAATTTAGTCTAGTAAAATGATGAGAGCCCAAATGATTAATCAGTTATATTTTAAAATAACTTATTAGTAAAATTTGTATTAATATTAAAAACTTAAACATCTTTTCATTTAAAAAGGGAGGAGAGAGCTAAAATATAAATACAATGTTAAAAATGAATGTCAATGTGATAGTAAAACTTAAGTTTGCCCATATTTTATCATGACATAACGCTTACCAAACATTTCATTAATTTATTTGTACTTATTAAATATACAGGACATCATTTAATACAAATGACAATGTATTTTACTTAACAGTACTCTATGTGCTAACAAAGGGTGAATTTAGTGTAATTACTACACTAAAGCATCATTTTTTAAACTGCTGGCTGCAACTTAGTGGTACGTAAGCAGCAATTAATTTAAATGAAATGCAACAGAAACATCAGACTACAAGTACACACGGTAAGGTTAAGTACTGTTTCTTGAAACAAGTTTGTTAGTATATAAATATATACAAGGATTATGCACTATACAACATAAAATGCATTTTTCTCCTGCAGGTTGCAGTTGGAGTCTGAAAAAGACTTTACTGAAACTGTTCACATCTCTTAACACCATTTCTAGCTCAAGCAGCAGTTAATAGTCACTTTTTTTACCGTCCCCACCCGAGTCCTCCCCAGTCCTACTTCAATTTCCCCTTTCCAAAAGAAGTAACAAGGAAAAAAAATGATAAGCATTCTGACATCTCTATTATTCTGACCTATCACTTGAAGAAACCTGTATTTTAATCATTTATCCTTCTAAACTGCCTAAGGTATGAAGTAAGTTTGAAACACATTCAGAGACTTCCATTTCTCTACAACCAAGAGATCTTACAAGAAACAGATTATTCCAGAAGCAATAAAAGTCTCCAAACTCTTTCTGTGCACATTAGGTAAACTACAAGATTTGTTTTCCTTGTCACCTACCTGAGGGAACTAGTACAGTAACGAAAAATTTGCATTTGTGATATTAAAATTGACTTAATTTTTAACTTCAGAGAAATAGAAGACTGCATAAAGTTTAATTTAAAGTCATCCTGAATGATAAAAATATGGGCTAGGAAAATAATTTCATTACTTACTAGCAAGTGTGCTTCAGAGTAAAAACAACGTATGACACGTTTTTACATAATTGGTCTGTCAGATCAATAAGAGCAAATTCATCAGAGAAGTTAGTACTCTTGGAGATACTGATTTTGCTATCCCCAGTTTTCAAAAACAACTTATTCAGAAATGAAACCATAAGAATGCAAACCTGATGAACCACAATAGCATTCAAAGCTTACAGCAAATTAAACTTCAATTAATATTTTGTGCCCAACTACTCTTTGTTGTGGGAAGGCTGTCCTAAACATTGTAGGATGTAAAGCATCCAGGCAGATAACCTGTAAGCATGCCCTCCGCCCCAAGTTGTGACAACCAAAAATGTTTGACATTGTCAAATGTACCCTTAAGGGCAAAATTGCTCTAGTTAATAATCAAAATTACAAAAAGAAATCATTAATTTGCTTGTTCCTTACATTATTCGCTCTCCGGTAGCAATTGTTTTCAAACTTTCCACAAGAGCTGACTCAACATTAATGTTTCCAAGGCCCTAGGTTCAATACCCAGTACCACATACACACGAAAATCAAATCCTCTAATGACTAAGAACAAATATTTGGAGTCAACTTTTTAAAAATGTCCACAATAACAAAGGTAATATATAGATATATGGTTAAGAAAACCAAAAAGCATTAATTTGGTTGATTTTTTTTGCTTTTTTGTGTTTGTTGCAGACCTGGGGACTGAACACAGGGCCTAGCACATGCTAGGCAAGCATTCTACTCCTGAGCTACACCCTCAGCCCTATTAATATGTATTGCTGGCATCCACTACCACACCCATTTGAACTACAGTAGTTCCTATGGACAGAATCATATATACCTTTAGAAAATGGATATAGTTTTTTTAAAAATAGTTTTTAGTTGTCAATGAACTTTTATTTATTTATGTGGTGCTGAGAATCGAACCCATGCTAGGCAAGCACTCTACCACTTAGCCAAACCCCAGCCCTTGGATATGGTTTTATTTGAACTTTAAATAAAAACTTCAATACTACTAAATTTATTTCATAAATAAGTAGAGAATTTAGCCTAAAAAATTCTGAGGTTTCCACAATCACCTACCTCAATTTTATAAGAGCTTTTCCTTATAGAAAATATAAGCATATTCAAATTAAAATAATATAATGGACACTACCACCTCATACCTATTGCCTAGCTTCAACATTCATCAACTCACAAATATCAGTTTTAAAAGATATTTAGTGAAGTTCTTGCATTTTTAAATACTTTTAAATTAAAAATATGGCTACTGTTTCCTAAATCAAATAACACAGCTTCCATTACCTTTTCCTTCACAATATTTTTGACATTACAGTACTAAAGTGTATTAAGTTAGATTTTTAGAACTACAGGTTCAATAGTGATATTTAGTAAGAACTCTAATAGTAAAAAAAAAAAAATTTCAAATGTATTCTGGGTTTCTAAAGTTACAAATTATAAGATAATGAACTAACTCTTATTTAGAAGAGGCCTCAAGAACAGCACTCACCTGTAAAGTATGTGTTTACCTAGCAAACAAAGGTGATCAAAACTAATGCAAGTCTACCCACTGTTAATACTATTATTGTTTGCTGCAGAGCACGTTAACCGAAAAACACACCAATGAATATCACTGTAATGTGCAGACTCAAACATCTATTCTCTAATTGTTCCTTATTAATAAGTCTTCTCATCTCTCTTACTAGTATTGCCAAGCTGATCTCACATGCGGCAGGCTCCCCCCAAGACACTTCAGCCACACAGTGCCAAAACCAGGTTCCTATAGGATACCTCAATTTCCTTAAGGAAATCATACTGACTCCCAGAGCTCCTTTGCAAGCCTAAGCCCCACTCCCAAATCTCCCTCATGAACCCAAGCACATGCTGAGGCCACAGCAGATGACAGAAAGGTATTTGTATAAATATTTTATTTTAGGCTTATCCATGCATTGCTGTTTCCCATTACCACATATAATTGAGAGTTGATTGTACTCGATAGCACTACCTCAGTTAGCTGCCCATCAGTGTGGGAAAAAATCTGCAATCAAACAGTTACAGTTGATTAACTAAGTTGGGTATTTTTTAATGTGTCTCATTTATTAAGCTAATGTTTCAACTAAGCATTTAATTATTTAAATTATAAATGTGCACCAAATTATGCATCTTTCATAATATCAAATCAGTTACTGATAGTAATTTTTATTTATTCACTTTTATAGTAATATAAAAACTATACACAGGAAATTAATTAGGAAGTGTATAAATTCTACTATCTATATGTAATCACATTAATACTCTTAAATGGTATTTAAGAATTTTCAAGCAAAATATATATATCTACATATATAAAGCTTTAAACAAAAACCCTACGTGTTGAGTTCTTGAAGATTTATACCTTCCACTGCCTTTTAGTACCTAACCCTTGAGAAGAATTACTTCCGTAGTTTTAAATTATTTTATAATTATTCCTATCTCCTTTACTTACTACCTACTAATTAATTCACAGCCTAAACTAATAAGTTGTATTTAGCTCTTGGAAGAGTGGGAGGAACACTGCTTTTTTACATTCCTTGTGTTCTCGTTCTCTCTCTCTCTCTTTCTCTGCAGTGTTGGTACATTCCCTGACCCCTGACCACTCTCTTCATCTTTTATTTTACACCATGATGAACTGAACACAGACAGTGCTACTTTTACTAAGCAAGAGAAAAGATGGGCCCTGATCTTAAGAATTTTAGTTTACAAATTTATAAGAATTTCAGTTTGAATAATGTTCTGTAAGTTTTTTAACTTACCAGAATGAACACAAAATCATGCACAAAAGTAAATACCATTCATCCTTATACATTATACTACACTGACTTAAAGGTGTGTTTGTATGTGCTTGTAAAATTAAATGTCTACTGTGACATGTATACATCATTGAAAGAATTTGTTTTTGTGGAACTGAGGACTGAACCCAGGATGTTCTACCATTTAGCTACATGTCCACCCCTTTTAAGTTTTTCTTTTGAGAAAGAGTTTCACTAAATTGCCCAAGCTGGCCTTGAACTAGCTATCCTCTTGCCTCAGCCTCCAGAGTGAACAGGATTATAGATATGCACTGCTACATCTGGCTCATGATTAAAAAATATTTAATGTTAACTCCTACAGTCAGCCAGAAGTTTAAAACTTTCAGTTATTTTTTAAATAACAAACTTCCAAAAACTTACTGAATAGCAACAAAGCTAGAGACATTTTTTAAATCAAAATTCACCATCCATAAGTACCTAAAATAACCTATGTCAAGAACCTATCAAGAAAAAAAAAAAAAAAGAACCTATCCTAACTATCTGATAGACATGGTGAATGTAGTGTAAATTATTATACTCCTTAATACTCTATTGTCCTTTTAGAACAGTAAAAAAAAGTGATACTTTACATTCCTAATCAATTTTCTAAGTATTTGGTAAGCATGGATTATTTATTATTTTGTTTTGCTGAGGTATTTTTTTTCCTGATATGTAGTTTGTACAGTCATTGGAATTCTCATCCCAAATTTCAATTCAGAATAATTGGGAAAACAATTCAGTTGCATCAGAGTAATAGTAATAACAGGAGGTTGAGATCAATGGACATAAAAAAGAGCCAACAGAACACAAAAAGCAAATACAAACCAAGCTCATCTGTAAGAATCTCAGAAGAATAAAGAATTCAAGATGAAAGTTCAGAAATCATCCAGTCTTATAATCTTACAGAAACTAAAGTTCCAATGTCTTCAGAAAAGCCAGAGTAAATTTAGATCCCCTGACCATTCCTGATCCAATCTTAGTGTTCGTTTCTGTTGCAGTGGAGGAAAGGGCAAGAGCATTAGGAAGTAGAAAAGTGATTAAGGTTCTCCCTTGGGGGGGGGGGGGGGGAATATTGATGGAAAAAACCTCTATACCCCAGATATCTATAATGTATTCTAGTCCTGAAACATTCTACCAGATAACCCTTATAATTCCTAAAGCCTGTTGCCATTCCAATAAATATGTGATCTCATCTTCAACTTGATTGAACCACCATCTTTACTGTTTAACTCAACATTCTCTACAAATTCTGACCCTAGTATTTTTGCAAAGCTGCACAAAACTCTGATGTTAAGAATCCTGACTTCCTCTAAAAATATAATATTTTAATAATAATAGGCAATAATACAACTTAAGAATCCAACTTTTTAGTATTTTAGGAACAGAAACTGGTAAACTATGGGTACATGACAAATCTGACCTGAAGACTGTTTTTATATGGCCCAAAAGGCAAGAATCATTTTGTCATCTGGGATAGGTCCTAAGGAATTTCCAGAGAAGAGGGGACAAGTGGGGTCCTTGACATACGTGATGAAAAAAAATTTCAGACAATATGGAGATTCCTCAGAAAACTTGGAATGGAACCATCATTTGACCCAGCTATCCCACTCCTCAGTTTATACCCAAAGGACTTAAAGTGACACAGCCACATCAATGTTAACAACAGCTCAACTCACAATAACTAAACCTATGGAACCAACCTAGGTGCCCTTCAACAGATAAATAATGTGGTATATATACACAATGGAATATTATTCAGCTTTAAAGAAGAATGAAATTATGGCATTTGCCAGTAAATGAATGGAGCTGGAGAATATCATGCTAAGTGAAATAAGCCAATCTCAAAAACCAAAGGCCAAATGTTTTTCTATGATAGCAGGGTTAGGGAGGCTAGAGAAGAATAAAGGTACTTTGGATTAGACAGAGAGGAGTAAAGGGAGGGGAGAGGATATAGGGATAGGAAGGATAATAGAATGAATCAGATATTATTACCCTATGCACATATATGATTATATGACCAGTGTAATTCTACATCATGTACAAACAGAAGGATGAGAAGTTATACTTCATTTTATGTATGATGTGTCAAAATACAATCTACTGTCATGTATACCTAATTAGAATGAATTTTTTAAATTTTTAAGAAAGAATTTCAGCATGTGTCAGTAGAGGCACAGAAATTTATTTAGGAAAGCAATAAACACACATTTAAGGGAGAATGCAGGCCAAGAGAGAGAGAGAGCAATCCCTTGGTATAGAATATTAATACTGATAAAGAAACAGCAGCTAGGGGCTGGACTAGAAGTGGGACCAGGGCAAAGTAATTCACTTTTACCCTAGTTTTTCTAGAGCTTATACACTGCTCTCATGTTACTTTTTGCAGGCAAGGGCGTGGGTTAAGGGAACCAGCCAATGGAACAGGCTGAATTGCTCAGGAGTTGCTTGCTTTGTATCCCAAAGATTTATGCATTCTGTATTCCAACAGTTCGTGGGCACTTCTTTTTTTAAAGACTCAGCACATCTTTCTTTTTCTGTATTCCCAAATTCTCATCTGAGTTCTAACATTTATAAATACTTGTTTTAAAACATACTTCCAAGAACTGGTGGCATATGCCCCTCATTCTCAGGAAGCTGAGACAGAAGAATCACAAGTTTAAGGCTAGCCTGGGAAATCTAGCAAGGCCCTGTCTCAAAATTACATTAAAAAGGGCTGAAGAAAGGTAGCTCAGTGGTACAGCAATTGCCTACTAAAAGCAAAGCCCTGGGTTTAACCCCAGTACTCCATGCCCTGCCCCTGTCTCAAAAAAATAAATAAAGACTGAGATCATATCTAACTCACTGACAAAACCTAAAATTCCACCTACTCTTTTATAGAAAAAAATCTTCCAAACCCAATTTTAGTATTTACTGAGTATCTGCTTTCTAAACAGAAAACATTTTCTTTTATACCACAGGAAAATCATCTAGGGGCTGAGGGTACACTCATGGCTGAATATGTGCTTAACATGTGTAAGAACCTGGGTTCAATCCCCAGCACCAAGAAAAAAATTATCATCATCATTCAGTCTAAAGAGCATCATATTTCATATTCAACTGGCTGTGTGCGTATGTGAGAAACAGAGGGAAACACAGGGGACTGAACTCAGAGGCAATCTACCATTTAACCACATCCTCACTCTCTTTTATTTTTTACTTTGGGATGGGGTCTCTCTCAATGACCAAGGATGGCCTTAAGCTTATGATCATCCTGCCTCAGCCTCTGGTGTCCCTGGAATTACAGCACTGCACCACTGCACCTGGCTCAAATGACTTTTTAAGCAAAGAATTCTTCTTGTGCATTAAACATAATTTTAAAAATTTCAATTCCTGAAGCAAATTCTACAATATATTTTTAGGATTTTTACTCATTTCTTAGATATGTCCTCCATCAGCTCATTTCTCCTACTCAACCCCTGATCCAACATACTGAGATATGTGACAGGTGCAGTAGAGTTACTTCTCCAGGTATTTCCCTCTAGACACTAAATGCCACATAAAAAAGGTTCAACCTATTCTTGACAGCTCTAATCAAGGCTTCTGTTATTTCTAATCTACTAATCTCTATCTACTTATCTCTCCTGCTTTTTAACTTATTCCATTAGCTTAAAAAGATGGTATTAAGTAGATCATATTATTAAATGTCAAATTTATATGATGCACAAAAAGAAAATGCTCCAATTAACTGAATTAATACATATACTTACAATCCTGGTGGTCTTCATCACCTTCCTCCTTGAGCTTATTATAACCCTTTTTATCTAAGAACTACAGCTTGTTGTCTCCTACTTTCCAACTATTAAAAAATTGTCCTTACTATTTAGGAACTCTAACATATTAATTTCTCTTCAAAATTTGCTCTTTTCTTACTTTCCTTTTCAGATCCTTTGCTAAAACTTCAAACACACAAAAATGTTGAGCCCCAGCCGGGCACTGTGGCTCAAGCCTGTAATCCCAGCACTTAGGGAGGCTGAGACAAGAGAATCGCAAGTTCAAAGCCAAACTCAGCAATGACGAGGCGCTAAGCAGCTCAACGAGACCCTGTCTCTACATAAAAAACACAAAATAGGGCTGGGGATGTGGCTCAGTGGTTGAGTGCCCCTGAGTTCAATCCCCAGTACCAAAAAAAAAAAAAAAAAATGTTGAGCCTCTTAAGTATAAACCTTGAAATTCTATATCAAATTGGCAATCTGTCAACCTCTCTTCTTCTACAGAAGACCCATTTCATCTCATTATTCATCTATTTCATTATTTAAAATACCACTGATTAATTCCTTCAGATCTTCTTAAAACAAAATTTACCTCTTGCTCATTAAAATTCATCAATTCTATTTTTTTAACTTAAGAGACACAGGAGTACAACAAACAAAATATACATTGTCTACAGAAGTTTATATGGGATGTGAAAAAATCATTATAATGGCAAACTCAGATTTAAGATTAAACAACTAACAGTCTGATGAATTTTAAAATAGTAAAAATAAAACACCATATCTGATTTAATTATCTGAACTACATTTGATTTAATAACACAAATTTGATAAATTTTTACACTCTAAGAATGGTGAGATTGGGCCTAGGGATGTGGCTCAATGATGGGATGTGTGCTTGGAACGCAAAATGTCCTGGGTTCAAGCCCCAGGACCGTAATAAAGAAAGAAAGAAAAAGGCTGGATCAATCAATTTCAAAATACTACTGAAGCCGGGCGCGGTGGCTCAAGCCTGTAATCCCAGCACTTAGGGAGGCTGAGACAGGAGGATCGCGAGTTCAAAGCCAGCCTCAGCAACGGCGAGGTGCAAAGCAACTCAGTGAGACCCTGTCTCTACATAAAACACAAAATAGGGCTGGGAATGTGGCTCAGTGGTCGAGTGCCCCTGAGTTCAATCCCCGGTACCAAAAAAAAAAAAACAAAATACTACTGAAGCCTCAAGTTATTTTTTAAAACTGCACATTTGAAAAAAATTTTTTTTAATTCCAGAAGAGTTCTAATCATTTAGGTCTAAAAAAGAGTGAATACTACTAAATTATTCAAAATTACAAGAGAGCTAAAATAGAAAACTTCAATGATCTCTCCAAAAAGTGGCAGGGCAGATCAAAACTTTTATCATTTTCATGTTTTTTAAAATTGCTTTTACAATTAAGTCAGTTTTCCATTGCAAATGGCTCCCCAAAATAGAAATGATTATAAGAGCTATGACAAATACATGCCAACATTATAGTCATTCAGAATGCATACAAAGATCTGATATCACATATAAATGGTCGTTTTAATGCTAATAGGGCAAAACCCAAAATTCTATACCTATTAGAATCACAGCTATAATTAACTACAAGAAAGGAATTAAAAAAATTTTAATAGTGAAAGCCCAATTAACATTGGTACTGGTGAAAAGCATAGGTATTGGTGAAAGGGTCTGTTTTTCCATTTTCTTCCTATATTTTCATGAGCATGACTTTCGTAATGGAAAAGTTTAACATTTAAAGTTCAGTATAAGATATTCTTATAAGGTTTGCTAGTCTTTTAGTCTTTCCATTATTTTAAGTATGGTTAATATTTCAGTAAACATAAATCCTACCAACATAAAAAAATTTAAATAAGCCACCAAGCTATCAAATTTCTATTTTTAAAATAAAAAATAAATGTGAAATATGGCAAAAACATTGGAAGAAACTGGACAAACTTTCATTTCAGGGCTTATTATGTTACCAAGACAATGAGTTTTAATAGAATCCACTCAGATTTTCTTTACTATCATAGAGAAGATAATGACACCATAAAAAGACAGGATCAAGCCAGGCGCCATGGTGCAAGCCTGTAATCCCAGCACTTAGGGAGGCTGAGACAGGAGAATCGCAAATTCAAAGCCAGCCTCAGCAACAGTGAGGCGCTGAGCAACTCAGTGAGACTCTGTCTCTACATAAAACACAAAATAGGGCTGGGGATGTGGCTCAGTGGTCCAGTGCCCCTGAGTTCAATCTCCAGTAACAGGAAAAAAAAGACAGGCTCAATGAACAGCTTAATTATGAGTTTGCATTTTCCAAATTATACACGCACATTAACTCACATAATAACGGCAGCCAGCATTAAAAGACAGGCTATGTTTATTAAGCATTCTTCATAGGCAAATAAGAAAACAGCATGTCTCACTTGTGAAATATGATTGATTGAAGATTCCATTCGTCGTAACTGGGATGCCTGGATATCCAGCATCTGCAGGACATTGTTGGCCAAGGTGTTTATCAGATAGGCAACACTTGCTAAGGACTGGGTGGTGTAGGCTTTGGTTTCTTCTAGGGCTCGCTGCTTATCTGCTGACTAAGGAGAAAAACAAGATCATTACTTCAAAGATAACCCATTTCTAGCCAACTAACCTATGAAAGTACTCACCAAATTCATTCCGGGTTGCTGAATCTATACCCACAGTTGATAATATTCTGAAAACTATCAGTATCATGTAAACCCAAAACTAAACTATTGACAAAGTTCACTGATATTTTCAAATTCAAGATACATTTTTATACAAATGCAAATTAAATCTTAAAGCTGTTATTTTAAAAATGAGATTTTACACAACAGCAGCATGTATATACCTTCTCAAAATCACTGCTTGGAAAGGTAGCATTGATTTGAATACATATATTCTAGCATACTTTATCCTACTTTCCTAAATTCTTCGTTTTCTTTCATTCTAACACATGAAATGTGACTATAATGTGGCTATATGTCTGAATAAATATTAAACAATTATGAAATGATAAAAATGGTAATGATGATAAATATTGATAAATTAAAATAAAAATAATGAAAGTATGTTAAGTGTGACAACCCTATGGGATATAAACTGCCAAGAACCATAAACCCTATTTAAAAAACAGAGATTACACAGCAAAAAGTAGCTAAATGATTGTGTCCAAGATTGCACAGCAAAGCATATTCTATGCTGCCAAGTGACAAACACCATCTTCTTGCCTTAGTTCTGCAGAGATTTTGTGGTTCAGTAGAAAGTACATTACATCTCTGAACTAGAAATGTTTTATGTTAACATCAATACTAACACCTACAACAATGTCAACTTGGAAAACAGTAACAGTTCCTCAGTTTTCTTACAAGGCAAAGGGAAAAGAGCTGAAAAGTTGTGAATATCAAGATAATGAACATCTCTTTCTAAAACATAAACCATTATATGTAACAGCTATCATCTCCTTGAGTGGTTTAACTGTCAGAAGTCCACTGCTGGGGCTGGGGTTGTGGCTCAATGGAAGAGCACCTGCCTGGCGTATTTGAGGCACTGAATACAATTCTCAGCACCACATGAAAATAAATAAAATAAAGGTATTGTGTCTGCAAATGTACACTTAAAAAAAAAGTCCAGAGCTGTCCCAACTTCGTCTCTCCTGCACAGTCTAGAAGTGAGAATCAATAAAACTAAATATAAATTTTTCCCAAGTTGAGGAAAAGAGAAGAAGTCAAATTCTATTGAAATAGTTAACAAAATAATCAAATACCATTTCAACTTAAAAAGAATTAAGAATTGTTACTTAGGGCTGGGATTGTGGCTCAGTGGTAGAGCGCTTGCCTCGCATGTGTGAGGCGCTGGGTTCAATCCTCAGCACCACATAAAAATAAATGAAGATACTGTGTCCATCTACAACTAAAAAAAAAAGAATTGTCACTTAGTTCTTTTTCTTTTCTAATCCTTAGTATTCTATTTTTATCAAAGCTTGAATTAACAAGACAGATGAATTCAATTTGAAAGAAAGGAACTAATAACCACATGCCATCTACTGCTCTTCCTCTGAGATCAACTCTGAACCAAAAGGAGCTTCACTCATCAGAGAAAGGGGAAGCAGGAGGCACCTAGCAGTCTACACTATGTGCAACCACTTGAGGCATTTACTTGCAGGCCCTGAGCCCAGTTTGGGGAGCAGCTGAGTTACCACACTAAGGCCTAGAGAGAGTCTAGTCCAAGTTGAACTGTACCCCATCCAGGCTCCTCCAGGGCAGAAAGCCATCTGGATACTCTACCCACCTGGGATCCTGAAAATTATATAGACTCTGACCCAGGAACTCTTGGGACCCATCCAAAAAGCCCTAACCACTCTCTTACAACTCTACCCCACAAGCATCTGGGCTGTCTATCCTGAGCAGCTTGGCCTACAGAGAACCCTCCCCATCCCCAGGAAACAGATGTGCACCCTGGGCATCCTCCAGCTGTCCCAGAAGTAGAAGTAGCCATACCCACCCACTTTGGCCCCAGTGAGCAGCCAGCCACTCTCATCCACCCACCCTTGGTCAGGGGAGCAGCTGGGTAGAACTCCCAGAGCAGACTGGCCCAAGAGGCCCTAAGAATTCACCTACGCAGACACCCAGCTCCAGGCAAGTTGCACTATGCCCAGTTGAGCATTCCTGAATGTCCCCACCCTCACACAAACCAAGGGGTGGTAGAGATAACAAAAATTCTCAATAAAATACTAGCAAATGAAATCCAAGAGCAATCAAAAAGAGAATACACCATGATCAAGTGGGATTTTTCTAAGGGACGTAATTTTTTTTTTAATTCTAGGATTCCACAGCAGCTACTTTCAAGAGTCATATCTGTTTTAAATTTTATAACTGTTGATACAAAGATGTTAAATTATACTGTCATTAAAATCACATATTTACATAAAATTTAGATTGTCCTTATAAATTATAAAACTTAACTTACTTTGAGAAATTTAGTGTACATATCCTACAGTTGAAAATAACAAAATCTCAATTCTTCAATTTTTGCTAACATTTGCCAAAATTTTTCACAGTAAGATAGTCTAAACAAATGATTTAATTGAGTTCCATTGATTTTAGGACTTTTTAATGTATCAGATGAAGACATCAATTTAAGAATAACGATAAATGGTGTGAAACTGTTTCTAAAACAGAAGCTCCGCAGATAGTTTCTAATAACAACTAGTTCTCTTTAATAATTTATTTTTGCATTTTTATTAAGTTATTTATTTAAAAATTAGCAAAATCACAAAACAAATGAATATCACATAATCTGACTCATTTCAAAGTGACTAAATAAGAAAACAAATTCAGCAGTGTTTCGGGATTGGTAGCTCAAGTCATACTCCTTTTAATTATAGAGCATTTTTAATTCAGAAGGAGGTAACAGAGGCAAACAATAACTAATACATTCACACCAAATGATAGCCAAATGTACACTGCACTGTACTGTATAAACAACAAAGTTTTAAAATAGGAAGTGCAATTTTAGGCACCCACATCATACAAGTCCACAGCACTCTTCATAATAACTACACAAAGCAATTTGTAAATCCACCACCAAATGTAAATTTCATGGAACTGAGTTTTGGAAAAACATTGTCTATAATGTTACTAATTCTGATTTAAATTTTATTTGTATCATAGTTTTATTCACAAATTTATTTTTAACTTATAGTTATTCATGAGTTTACTCAAAAGTGGTTTATATCTAATTTTATTTGAACATCAAATAACATTTTTTAAAATATTTTTTAGTTGTCAATGGACCTTTTTTTTAAATTTATTTATATGTGGTGCTGAGACTCGAACCCAGTGCCTCACACATGATAGGCAAGTGCTCTACCACTGAGCTACAACCGCAGCCCTTAAATAACATTTTTTAAAATAAAATAAGTCAATACTGTCAGTCTTATTTCTTTCTTTCCATTTAAAATTAAGGCTTCTAGGGTTAAGAGGTGTAGCTCAGAGGTAGACTACTTACCTACCATTTGTGAGGTCCTGGGTTCAATGCCCACCACCAAAAAAACAAAAAAAGGATAAAATTAAGGGTTCTGGTAATTTATGAAGAGATACTATGACAGTTTATATCTGAATATGAAAAAGAATGCAAATATAGTCCTGTAAGCATTAATATAGCCCCAGGAAAAACACAGCCTGATAAACATTCTTTTCTTATCAATGATTTCATTCAATGAACCAGAAGTAATTTATAATTACTTCTGGTTATTCACAAAAATATTCACTTTTGTACAAAATTCAGGGACAGTTTAGCAATTATTTTCATTAAAAGAGACAAAAATAGGGGCTGGGATTGTAGCTCAGCGGTAGAGCGCTTGCCTCGCATGCGTGAGGCCCTGGGTTCAATCCTCAGCACCACATACAAAGCAATAAAATAAAGACATTGTGTCCATCTATAACTAAAAAAATATTTTAAAAAAATGAGACAAAAATATGACCCCCATTTTCCCAATAAAATAAAAATGACAGATAGTAGGAAATTCTAAAGATCAATGACACACTAAAGAAGAGATGTGTGCCCACTGTTAAAAAAAAAAAAGTTTTTATTCGATATCACATATTAGGGATCTACCATATACAAAGGACATTATGGTCAGAGCTGAGAATTTTTAAATATTCCATCTGCTATCAAAACCTATTTGGAGCCGGGCACGGTGACGCATGCCTGTAATCCCAGCACTTAGGGAGGCTGAGACAGGAGAACCACGAGTTCAAAGCCAGCCTCAGCAACGGCAAGGTGCTAAGCAACGCAGTGAGACCCTGTCTCTACACAAAACACAAAATAGGGCT
This sequence comes from Geosciurus inauris, assembly GCA_004024805.1. Taxonomy (NCBI): domain Eukaryota; kingdom Metazoa; phylum Chordata; class Mammalia; order Rodentia; family Sciuridae; genus Geosciurus; species Geosciurus inauris. The sequence continues at coordinate 78,007 of PVHX01008674.1, forward strand.
GGGGATGTAGCTCAGTGGTCGAGTACCCCTGAGTTCAATCCCCAGTACCAAAAAAAGAAAAAAAAAACCTATTTGGGAGAAGATTCACATAAATTATCAGGGTAAATTAAGCAAGGTAAACAAAAATGAAATAGTACAGGTTAAATAAGAGTAATATGGTGGGCCATAGGAGAAAAAAGGCAACTTAAAAATCCCAATAATGTCAAATGCTCAGATTTCTAACAGGGGGGATTTAATTAACAAACTATATACACAGCTGATTCAGAAAAATAATTCTCAAAGGTTATTTATATAGTACTTCTCTTTTTGATAATAAGGACTGAACCCAGGGGCACTTTACTACTGAGCTACGTCAGAGTCTTGCTAAGATACCCAAGCTGGCTTCAAATTTGTGATCCTCCTGACTCAGCCTCCCAAGTTGCTGTCATTACAGGTGTGCACTACCATAGCTGGTTTCCAAACATCTTTTAAATAACGTAAACCATTTCATAAAAACCTTAAGTCAAATGTGTAATAAGTGAGCCATAACCCCATGAATGTTTTCTCCTCTTTTTTTTGGTAGCAGAGACTGAACCCAGGGACACTTAACCACTGAGCCACATCCTCAGCTCTTTTTATTTTTTAATTTGAGACAGGGTCTCACTAAATTCCTTGGGGCTGGCTTTGAACTTAAAATCCTCTTGCCTCAGCTTCCCAAGTTGCTAGCACTACTGCACCCAACTTCCATTAATCTTTAAAGTAAAACTGTCAGGAAATTTTTATATCCCTATTCCTTTGCACCACCAACCAAAACAAGTTCACCTACGGAACAGCAGTAACTTTTTTCATAGAAGAAAGACTTTATAAACAATTTCTACATATAAATAAATGTATATATAATTATTTTTCAGTGTTGGAGATCAAACACAAGCCTTGCTCATGGCAGGCAAGCACTTTACCACTAAACTACACCTCCAGGTCTATACATTTTGCTCCTATGCAAAACATTTATTGATTCCAATCATGACACTATTAGAATCAGAACTTATTCATAAATCTAAATTGATTTTTCTTAGCCATCAATTTTACTCCCAAAACAAATCTTGGGAAAGAAGCCATTTCCATCATCTTCAGTCTCTGCCCCTATCACTTAGAATTTAAGATACATTTTCAAATTTATAGCTACCTCTACAATCTTCCAACAGCACAATTCTGGAACCATGTCAGTATATGATCAACAAAATGATATTCTGACACATCCGAGTGTGGCACAATGAAACACTACTCTTTGGCTTTAATCACACAATAAGATCACCCTTAAAAATAGCTTAAAATAGGAAATATTGTTATACCTAATTTATGTAATTTTATCTTGTGTATATTTTTTAATGTATCTAACCATAATAAAATTATCAAAGCAAAAATGGTGACAGAATGATAATCTCTCAGGGGCAATATACATATACACATACATACATGTTTTATTTTTTAAATCTCATACTGATTCTGTCAATTCAAGATGGCAGATTAGAGGAAGGCTGCATTCCTAGTTGCTCCACAGCTCAGGATTCAAACAGCAGAGTACTGCTTCCCAGTGAAATGAGTGAAAGAGGAAATTCACTGAAATTCAATGCCAGACAGTCAAGAGTCTCTTAGAGAATAAGAAATTTGAGTGTAGTGAACAAAGAGCAAAAAAGAGTACATTAGAGCCAAGCTGGTTGAAGTAACAGCACTGGTTCACTGCAGACAGCACTGGTTCAAACAGAGAGAGAAACATAACAGACAAATTTGGCACAGAAAAACAGGTAGATCAGAAATGCAGGCTGAACTCAGCTGATCCAAAAGCTATACATACATAGCCAACCGCTGTCTGAAAGTGCTGTTTCTCAATCAGCAAGTGGAACACTGAAGCCCAGTGCCATCTTGAGGAGGCCCTGAGGCAGTTTGCTGCTGGAGGAGTCCAGGAGAACATAATAAACACTGCCATACTATCCCAGCAAGCACCCACCATGTGGCCTAGGGTGTACGCAGCAGAACAAGAGTGCAACAAGCACAGAGAAGATTGTACCCAGGGGGATTCAAATCAGAAATACAGAGGGAAGTGCAACTCACTTCTCCTTTGAGTCTGGCAGCTCATGCAGCCAGCTAAAGAGGAACAGAAGACTGAACAGGACAGTGTGAATACATAGAGACTTGACCTGGCAAGGCTGTTTTCATGGGAAGTGGATTGTGTGAGACCTGTGCAGGGTTGGCTCCATTACCCTGTGAATAGAGTTATTGGGAGGCTTCTGAGATTCAGGCTCACAAAAGAGACTGGCATCTGCTTGGCTCTAGGACTGTGATGATCTAATCTCTCCAGACCAGATACCACCCAAAAAAGCCCATAAGGATTGATCAGACCTAAGCCCCAGTCACCAGAACTCCCCTCTCAGAACTCCACAGGCACTTCACCCTGGAAGTGCAGCCATCTGGTCTATCCAGACAAAACTCCAATCAACAGTACTTCCTACCCTGTCCTACTTTACACTGGTGAGAAGGGAAACTGAGACCTATTTCAACCAGCCTCAGTTTCAGGACATTGCAGTTGGCAACTTGGTAAGCAACACAAGAAGAAGAAGGGGTTAACAGTCCCCAGCCCTTGCCATTGCTCACTCACTCTCCCAGTACATAGCTCAGGAAGAACAGAAAGGACAGTCAAGGTTATGCAGTGGCAATCCATCAACAGTTCTGACCACCTCAGTGGAAGCAATTCTTTCATTTTCCATTAAGAATCTGTGTGTGCGAGCATGTGCATGTGTGTTTGCTGTGCTGATTAGTCCATACACACACACACACACACACACACATAAATACATAGTTCTTTTTTCTCATTTTTAATATTTTTTACAATAGCTATTTTTCCTTTTCGTCTTTGTTTTAAAGATTTGTGTAGTTGTAGATGGACACAACTCCTTTATTTATTTTTATGTGGTGCTGAGGATCAAACCCAGTGCCTCCCACGTGCTAGGCAAGTGCTCTACCACTGAGCTATAGCCCCAGCCCTCCTTCTCGTCTTCTGAGGGATAGTTTTTTGTTTATATTTGTTTTGCTCTTGTTTGTTTCTCGTTTATCTTTCTTCCTCTCTTCTCCCACTCATAGTCCAATTATCTTGTTCATTCTTCCTCCCTCCATTTTTCTGTTTTCTCTTTGTTTATTCCATCACTTGCTACATCTTTTCTGCGTTCTCTTTTCACATTTTGGACATTATAAACTTTCTTTTTAACCTCCAAATATTGAGATTATATTTATTTATTTATTGTCTTTTTTTTTAATTAGTTTATTTAGTTGCATTTCAAGTCATAGTATATATATAGAGCTCAGTTTTTCCATTTCTCTGGTTGCAAATCAGGTAAAAGTCACACCATTTGTGTCTTCATACATGCACCAAAGATAGTGATGACGATCTCAACCAACCATCTTTACTGTACCCATTCCCCTTTCCCTCCCTCTACCTCCCCCCTGCCTCGTCCAGAGTTTCTCCATTTCTCCTATGTTCCCCATTCCCACCCCACTTATGTATCAGCATTCACTAATCAGAGAGAACATTCGGCATTTGGTTTTTTGGGATTGGCTTACTTCACTTAGCATAATGCTTTCCAATTCCATCCATTTGCCTGCAAATGCCATAATTTTATTCTCTTTTATTGCTGAATAATATTCCATTGTGTATATGTACCACAGTTTCTTTATCCATTCATCTATTGAAGGGCATCTGGGTTGCTTCCA
>PVHX01008675.1:0-81655 GCA_004024805.1 Geosciurus inauris
AGCCTCCCTAAGTGCTGGGATTACAGGCGTGCACCCCTGTGCCCGGCTAAGTGTGGTTCTTTAGATCAATACATAGCTGGACTTGAGTGTGCTATTAAGGACAAGGGTCATACTTTGAAAGGGTTAAGTAAAAAGGCAACACATGGAGAACAGCATGAGTTAAGTGGGAGTTCATAAGGACACCTAGCCCAGTGGGAGTTGAAGGTACAGAAGAGAAAACAGAAAAGTCTCCTCCCGCTGGTGCCACATATAATGCTATGAAGGAACACATCCAAGAATACATGTTCCCAACCACTGACCCGCTTCTCTTTCTCCTCTACACTTAATCTTCTTTTGTTATTTATTCCCATCAAGTCTTCCTTGACTCGATATCTTTCTTCAGTTTCCATCTCATTTCTCTGTTCTACTTCATAAAATCTTTCTTATTTAAAAAGATGAGTCTATCCTTAAGGTCTTCATTTCCTCCTTTACTATTCTCTCCCATCAGCCTTTCCTCCCTACCACTCCAGCAAAACAGCTCATAATGTCACCAATGGCCTGCCACTGCCAAATCCAATGGTCACCTCTCAATATTCATCTTAGTGTTATGTCAGCAGCATTTTGACAGCTGATCATGCCTTTCGGGAATATACTTCAGTTGGTTTCCAGGATCTTCTCTACTCCACTTGCCTCCTACTCTGATCTTCTAACCTGTAAACACTGGAGTACACCTGGGCTTAACTCCAAGACCTCTTTACTGTACTAGAGCTCATCCAGGCTCACGACTTGACATAATATGTGCTGATGACTCTCATATGTTCTATCTCCATCTCAGACCTCATCCTAATCCAAGCTTCATTTATTCCCCTACCAGGAACAAAATCAAATTCCTGATTTTGTGGTTTTCACTTGATATTTATTCCTCATTTCAGTAAATGGCAATTCCATTCTTTCAATATCTCAGGCCAAAAATTCCAGAATCATCCTGATTTCTATCTTTCTCTCTTACCTCACATTCAAAGTGGCAGCAAATCTTAGTTACTCCACCTCCAAAACACATCCTGAATCCAACCACTTCTCACCACCGCCTGGTCTGAACCACTGAGATCTCAAGGCTGGATAACTGCAAATACCCCTAACTGCTTCAGCTCTTGTTTGGCTGTAGTTTATTCTCATCCCAATAGCTAAAATGATTCTTTCAGGATCTGGCTTCCTTACAGAGTACTCTGACCAGGGAACAATTGAACAAATATGTAAAAGAAGTGAAGAAGCAAAACATCCTAGGGAAAGAGAACAGCAAGTGTAAAAAGGGTTGATGCATGTTAAGGGAACAAGCAGCTCAGTGTTACTGAAGCAAATAAGCACTAACACTGATTAAAGGTCACCCAGAAAGTCTCCTCCTTAGTGTAAGCAATTTCTGAAGCCCCACAGACTGTGCCAACAGCCATTCATAATATTTGTGAACACTAAAATGGCGACTCCAAGTATGTGGAACGTTTCTGAAGTCATTTCTGGGGGTGTAAAGGCAGTTCTTTAAAATGCACTATGGGATTCAAAGTGGTTTAGGAAGGGAACAGGAGAGATGATAATAACTCAAACTCATTTCTTTTTCATTTTCAGTTTATAAAGGCAAACTACCCACCAATAAAAAACAATCATTTCTACCCACTAGTGTAAAATGTCAAGCTATAGGTTCAAATGGCAATTTCAAAACATTGAGTTTGTTTATACACACACATGAGCTATTGAGCTCGTGTGTGTATACACACACACGTACACACATATTTGGGAAAAAAACAACAAATGAAATGTAAGATTTTGAAAATTAAAAAAATTCTTGTACATATAAGGTAATAGGAAAAATAATTACATATTTAGCACTTGGACTCATCTGAACTGCTAGTTATTTTTGTCCATACACTGCATTTGAGCTCTTTTGCCCTGTTTTAGTTTGTACAATGTATTTTTATTCTCCCAGCTATTTTAGACCAACATTCTTTTAAAAACTCTCAGATGATCCCTACTTTATCCCTTCTCAAAATGTTGATCCTAAGGCTAATATAAATTTGTGTTTGTTGGCAACAGGCTGATTTACACAACTAAAATCATAATAAAAGAAATGTTGGTCCCAGGACCAATATAAATTTGTGTTTATCAGCAACAGGCTGATATGCAAAACTAAAGTCATAATAAAAGAAACTTAGGACTATGAAGAGAGTTTGTTCTACTAGAAAACATAAAAAGCACTTTATGATCTCCAACTTCTAAGCCACCAGATTTAGTTTTCTGCTGAAAGAGAAAAAAAGACTCAGCACTGGTCTCCAATCACACTGGGAATGCCAGGAACTAAGACTCAAGAATTCACTTTTCAGTTCTGCCGTTGAGTTTCCTTATAGCCTGCAAGCTAATCTGCTCTGTGAAACTGAGCAAATGACAGTTTAAAACATATTTTCATGTAAAATTTAAGTTAAAAACATTATATAAAGAAGAAAGCATAAATTAAAAAAATCCTTTTCTACCTCAGACAATGGCTTTTTGTGTGACTTTGAAGTTTCAACAGTTATTTAAGCACTTTGTTGTAACGTCAAAGATCGCTTCCGCAGCAAACTTTCCTATAAGCTGAAAATGAGACATTAGATGCAGCCAAGTGAACAGAATTATTTATTTATTTATTTATTTATTTATTTACTTACTTACTTACTTACTTACTTACTTACTTACTTACTTATTTATTTATTTGGTCAGTGCTTGGTCAAATCTTCTCTTGGATAGATGCAGAAAAATACCTGACCTATGACTGTTAAAATGTCAGTCTTTCTGCCAACTGCCTTAATAGCAATCTCCCCAGTATTAGCAATAAATATGTGTGTCCTTTCTTTTTTCAAATTATGGTAGTCTGGCAAGTAACTTCAACTAACAAGGCTCTGTGTGCTGGCAATTTATTAGGCCAAAGCTATTCTTTTGGTAGAAGCAGCTGTGGCATGGTTTTCTCCTTTGGAAGTGACAGGTAGACCCCCTCATACTGAATGTAATCCAACTTAGGTTGTCCCGTAAGGGGAAATCTTCCTTTCTCTCTTTTTTTTTAAATTTATTTATTTATTCTGTTTAGGTTTACATGATAGCAGAGTGCATTTTGATTCATTGTACACAGATGGAGCACAACTTTTCATTTCTCTGGTTGTATGCGAAGTAGAATCACATCATACATGTGGTCATATATAAAGCTAGGGCTATGATGTCCATCATATTCCACCATCTTTACTGTCCCACTGCCCCCTCCCACCCCTGTGACCAAAGTTCCTCCATTCTTCCCGTGTCCTCCCCGACATTGTGGATCAGCACCCACTTATCAAGGAAAACATTTGGCATTTGGTTTTTTGAGATTGGCTTACTTTGCTTAGCATGATATTCTCCAACTCCATCCATTTACTTGTAAATGCCATAATTTTATTCTCTTTTATTGCTGAGTAATATTCCATTGTGTATATATACCACAGTTTCTTTATCCAGTCATCTATCGAAGGGCATCTAGGTTGGTTCCACAGTTTTAGCTATTGTGAATTGAGCTGCTATAAACATTGAAATGGCTGCAGCACTGTAGTTTGTTGTTTTTAAGTCTTCTGGGTATAGACCAAGGTGTGGGATAGCTGGGTCAAATGGTAGTTCCATTCCAAGTTTTCTAAGGAATCTCCATACTGCTTTCCAGATTGGTTGTACCAATTTGCAGTCCCACCAGCAATGTATGAGTGTGCCTTTCCCCCCACATCCTCGCCAACACTTATTGTTGTTTGTATTCTTGATAACTGCCATTCTGACTGGTGTGAGTGAAATCTTAGGGTAGTTTTGATTTGCATTTCTCTAATTGCTAGAGATGTTGAACATTTTTTCATATGTCTGTTGATCGACTGTATATCTTCTTCTGTGAAGTTTCTGTTCAGCTCCTTGGCCCATTTATTGATTGGGTTGTTTGTTTTTTTGGTGTTAAGTTTTTTGAGTTCTTTATATATCCTGGAGATTAGTGCTCTATCAGATATGTGTGTGGCAAAGATTTGTTCCCAGAATGTCGGCCCTCTGTTCACTTCATTGATTGTTTCTTTTGCTGAGAAGAAGCTTTTTAGTTTGAATCCATCCCATTTATTGATTCTTGATTTTACTTTGTGTGCTATAGGAGTCTTGTTAAGGAAGTAAGGTCCTAATCCGACATGATGAAGATCTGGGCCTACTTTTTTTTCCTATTAGGCGTTGGGTCTCTGGTCTGATTGCCAGGTCCTTGATCCACTTTGAGTTGAATTTTGTGCATGGTGAGAGATAGGGGTTTAGTTTCATTTTGCTGCATATGGATTTCCAGGGAAATCTTCCTTTCTTACAGACATTTTTATTTTCAATGAATAAGCCTTTAGCTGCAATTGCCATTACACTCAGATAAGCTAAAAGCTAAGATGCAGTGACAAGTGACTATAACTCTAGTTGGATGACAATCTGGTAAGGGTGCTTCTTCAAACTAACAACCTACAAGCCTAATTCTGGAGATTGTTCTTTGATATGTGCATAAGTACATAACTGTGTGAAAGGGAAAGCCAAAGTTAGTCTAATTAGAATTTTATACTTTATAAAGTATAAAATTTTTTAAGATATTTTATTTAATTATCCCCTCAAATCCTGTTCAATTGGTATAATTCATTAACACCTGCTCTAGAAATGAGAAAACTGAAGCCAAGTACAGTAAAAAAAGTCCTGCCTATAGTCACTGAAAGAATAATGAGTCACAGAGCTCAACTTCAAGACTCGAGATAAATTTGTGCATTCATAACATGAATAAACAACCTAAACATGTTGGCACTATGCTAGGTACCACAAAATAATGATTAAAAAGAGACAGGACCACAGCCCTTGGGGAGCTTAGAGTCCAGTGGATGAGTCAGACATTAATTGAAATAATCACTCCTATAAATTATAATCTGTGATAAATGATATCATTTATCTGTGATAAATGATATTGGGGTTCATGACTTTGAGGAAATCTTTAAAATACCAAGTCAAAACACCATATGGAAAAATACACAAAGTGTGAGCAGAAGCAGGGCGCAGTGGCCTATGCCTGTAATCCCAGCAGCACAGGAAGATCGTGAGTTCAAAGCCAGACTAAGCAACGGCAAGGCACTAAGCAACTCAGTGAGACCCTGTCTCTACATAAAACACAAAATAGGGCTGGGGATGTGGCTCAGTGGTTAAGTGGTCCTAAATTCAATCCCCGGTACAAAAAAAAAGAATGACCAGGAAAGGTCCAAAGAAGAAAAGCAATGAGAGAGGAGTATCTATATCAGATAGTAAAGTGAATTACAAAACTAAGAATTGGAGCATGGTAGTATGGGTGTTAAATCAACAAACCAATGGAACAGAAAGGAAGACAAGAAACAAGATCAAATATATCCAGTATAAAACTGATAGTATATAATTACCATATAATTGACAACTAGGTAGCTATCTAGAAAAAAATGTAGGAAAAAATATCAGGATAAAGCCCAAGTGAATAAAGCATTTCAGTGCATAAATTAAAACCATAGAGAAGGAAACAATGACAAACATCTGTATAAGCTTGTACCACGGAATGCCTTTCTAAAATGATTCCAGACTCAGAAGTACTACAGGAAAGGGCTGATAAGCTTGGTTACCAGGACACAAAAACTTTCTAGATGGCAAAAGACATCAACACCAAAGTCAAAAGACAAAGGAAACACTAAAGAAAATGTACAATTCTACCACAAAGAGCTTAATGAAAAAAGATGAAAAACCAATGAGAACAGGCAAAGGATGTATCAGAAAAAAAATATGACTCTTCACTATACAAAAAGATGCCACCCCTGAGCTACACTCCAGCCCAAGATTTTTTTGTTTGTTTTTCAGTGTTTTGACTATGACTTGCCTTGTTTATTTTTCCCCTGAATTTATCCCATTTGGGGCTTGTAGAGCCTCTCGAATCTGTAAATGTATGTCTTTCACCATATTTGGAATTCTAGGGGCATTATTTCAACAAGTGGTTTCCTGCTCTCTCTCCTTCTCCTCTACCACCCTATGATTCCACTGCCTTGTACACTGTTTTGCTACTGTCCTAAATCCCAGGCCCTGCTTTTCCCTTCTTCCAAGTAATAGTTCCCACCCACAATCTGCCTGTTTTGACTCGACAGTGGTTTCAAGCAGTGGGTTTACTTTTTGTCCAGAGCTTTTAGTTGTTCTCTGTGGAAGGATTAGGTCAGCAAGAGCCACCTGGCTATCCATTAAGAGAAGTGCAACTTGACAGGAATCTATAAATATGTTAATATACTATTGACAATACTGTGGGGAAACAAACACTTTCCTATATTGTTACTGGGTTAATTAACTTTATGGTATAAACTTTATGGAGGGCATTTTGATGATAAAATATAAGCACATATAATCTTTGATCCAGCAATTCCCACTTCTAGTTATTTATTTTATGGACATGCAAAATGACATTGATACAAGATTATTTATTACTATACTATTAGTAAAGTTCAGAAACAATGTCCCAGAACAGAGTCCAGATTTAATAAATTATGTTCAATTATACAATGTAACAATATACAATTATAACAAAGAATGAAGGCATTCTCATTGTACTTAATGAAAAAAATCTCTGAGCTATATTAGGTCAGCCAAAAGGCACAAGATAATGAATAATATGTATAAAAGGGGAATTACATATTCATATTTGCCAATACATGTGAAAAGAACCTCTGTAAAGCTATAGTAGAAAAAAATTGTATTAGTACTTAACAGGTGGAAGAATGAAAGAAAAGTGGAATGATTTGGGTGGATACAGAAAATAACGAAGACTTAAACAATATGAATATATTATCAATTTAAGAAAAATTTTAAGTAATTTAAAAATTAGAAGTAAAAGTGTATATATATATAATGAAATGCTTACAACTCATGTGTTCACTCATTCATTCATTCGTTCATTCATTCAACAAACATTTACTGAGAACATACTGTGCCAAGAAGTAGGTAAGGTAATAGAGAACTTAAGACAGATTAAAGTAGTCCTCGAGGACCTTAAAGTTAATTTTGACTAGAAAGACAAAATGTTATGTTGTGATAAGTGCTTTGACAGAGATGTTTACAGGATGCTTTGAGAGAAATGTAGTTACGACTCTTAAGTTTCAGGTGACAGAATTTCAATTTAAAATAACTTAAGCAAATAAAAAATAATTTATTAAAAGGATTTGAGGTATTCCATGACACCTAAAGATAAAAATACAGCCCGGTCTTAGTTCCAAGGATTTGAATACCCTCAGAATTTTGTTTATCTCTTAGCTCTGCTGTCTCTGTGCTTCATTAATTACTATTTGCCAGTGTGGGATTATTTTGACTAGATGACATGAGAAAAAAGCTTCCAGATTTATATGTCACAGACCAGTTAACTCATAAAGAAACAAGTCTTCTTGTCTCAATACTAACTCCCAACCCCCTAGAAGAATTCTGTTTAGCTTATGTGCCCTCCCAGATCTAATCAACACTATTCCCATAGTTCCTTGCAATTAATAAGTTAATGGTATCATAAGCTCATTGAAAATAACTGAAAAACTAGGAAATTCTTTTCTGAGGGGGAAAGCAGATTGAGTCATTTGTACAGTTCCCAAAACAAGATGCTTTGTATAGAGGATTCTTTATCTCTTGCCTTTTGCTACAGGCATCTGTCCATGCCCTTGGTGTGGAAAATATGGTACACCAAAGGGTACACACCACATCTGAATGGCCGCTGGGGACACAGGATAAAGTACCCAAGATTTCCAACAAGCAAGCAGCCTCACAGACACAAGTAGGTGGCACAATAATAGTCCTTCCTCACAAGCAGTTCTGGAAGTGTGCAAAGGAAATTGAAAAGGTTTCCTGCGTGTTTCATATGCTTCTATAAAACAGGGTCTTTTCCACTTGATGCTTCCTGTAGCTGACGAAACTTAAATTTCCTACTGATATCTCTATTAATTATTTAATAAAAAATAATAAATTTCCTTTTAAGTGTCAGCCAGATTGAAGAAATTATCATCTTTACCTTAATGTCCTGATATATAGGTAATTTAGGTACACACAATGTCTTAAAAATAACATAAAAAACCCAATATATAAACCACTGTGAGCAAGATCCTAAGCATTCCTAAAGAGGAAAAATGAAAAAAGTGGGGGCGGATCTCATGGAAATCAAAGGGACATTAATTAGTAAATGAAAGGGACCAGAGAGTGGGAGGTGGGGAGGGAGTGGAGAAGTGCTGGGGGAGTGATACTGGCCAAATTACATTATGTTGTGTACATGTACAAATATGTAACAACAAATCCCATCATTATGTACAACTATAATGCACGAACAAAAAAATGGAAAAAATAAATAACAATGATTTTTTTAAAAATTAGTTGTTAAAATGACTTTACCAAATTTTAAATTTGCTGTTTTGCCCTGCATGTTTTAAGTGGAATTCAGTAAGAAACATCACCAAATCTGTAATAAAAGCTGCATGAACCATAGCAAAAAAAAAAAAAAAAGATCCTAAACATTCCTGCTGACATACAGGCCACAATTCCATATAGCAAATTCCTCAAAAAAATAAAAATTTAAAAAGTAAAAAGAGAGCCTCTGGTATGGGTCCATTTATTTCAAATAACAAACAAATCCTAATAGTTCCATGTAGCTAAAAAACAAAACAGACGAATCTGGTCAATTCCTAAGAGTATGCATATTTGACCCTCGCACTAGAGTCTTTTCAAAGAACAACCACATGTTTATCCCCAAGTCAAATGTCGTCACGGTATAATATACCCCCTAAGCAACATAAATTCAAGGGGAATTATGAGAGGCCTTTGCACACCCTTCTAAGTATGCATCTGGCATCACCAGAACACCTACTACAGACACTGCCATAGAGGAAAAGGCCATCCACTCCCTGGCCTTGGATCCTTCCCTTTGCACTCTTGCTTTCCTCTCCCATCTTGCTAGACCAGTGCCATCTAAGAGAAAAATAGTGAAAAGCACACATGTGAGCCACATATGTAATTTAAGACTATTTAACATTTGCTCGTGGCCATATTTAAAATGGTAAAAAGAAAAGGTTGAAATAAATGTTTATATCCCCATGCATCTAAAACATTAGCCTTTCCACATGGCACCAACGTAAAAAAATTGAGATTTTTTTTCATACTAAATCTCAAAAGTCCAGTGTGTAGCTTACGTGTACATACATGTCAGTTTGATCTAGCCACTTCCCCAGTGCTCACAGGTATGGCTTAGGACTTCTCTAGTGGATAACATGGTTCCAGACATTTTTCTCATTAAAATTAATGCCCACAATAAAGTAGATACTACCTGCCACAAGCACCTGAAGAGATACTTAAACTACCAAATGACAAGAACCTAAATCATTCCTGACAGACAGACTAATATATAGCTCCAGGTCAGTAGGCATAACCAAGGAATCTCACTGCCTCTTCTAGCTAATAGGTCTTTTTTCTTTTTCCTCCAACTATGTACCATCTAAACCTTCTGGTTTTACTTCTCGATTTCTTTTCCTGATGTTATGAAATCTGTTCTTTCATCCTCAAAAGTCCATCCAAAGTAAGCAACTGTCTTTCTTAACTCACTTGTACCTTGTCTTCCATACTTTATCTGCACCTTGGTGATGACACCGTCTGCTGGTCCACATATGGTAACTTCATGATTAATAGTATTTTGAAGAATAATAATAGGAACAATCATTGGACTGTCATTAACTGAGCACTGAATATAATAATTTTCTTCAAGGATATGCCAAAAAACCCTAATGATAATAATAAATATTAATATTTTCTATTATTTAAGTCCATTTCCAACATATAAGATCTAACTTAACTTTTGCATCACAATTAGGGCAATACTGTAGTTACTTCCATTAAAGTGACACATGGAGAACCTATAGTCACACAAAAAGAGCTAGGGACAGAATTAGAATCCAAGGCTCCTGCCTCTCAGATCACTTTCTCTGGCACATCTCTGAATAGACTGCCCTGAAGGAGTTCACTCTCTGCCACTGCTCAGATCTCTCCATTCAAACATAATACCACACAGCAAGCGGAGACGACAGAAACATAAGCTATGACTCAAGTGAGGCATTATCATGAAATGGCTCCTGTCCTCTCTGTATAGTACTTTTAGATGCTGCAAGAACTTAAGTGTATAAGGTACTGATTTTTTTTAAATCTTTACAGGATTTAGGTCAAATACAAAACATTAAAAAAAAAAAGTCGGGGGGAGTTGCTTTCTATTCCACTATATAAGCATAAATCAGTATTAAGAAAATAACCACAGGGCTATGTGTGCAGCTCAATAGCAAAACACTTGCCAAGCATGCACAAAGCCCTGGGTTCAATCCCCTGTACTAGAAAAAAAATTTTTTTTCTTTAAACTCCTATCATGCACGCATATAATACACGTTTTTCATTCTGAATACATAAGCTTACATCCAAATGTATAACCTGTTTAAAAAAATTTAATGTTTCCAAAAAATTATAAAACCAGCATAGACAAGGAATATAACGTTCAGAAAACTCAATAAGGAGATGGCAAACCAATACAGAGAAACAACTTCTTAAAAGACAAAGGCAAACAATTAAACAATAATTGTTTGTGGGGGTTTTGAGTGTAATGTTTGTGGGGGTTCTTCTTTCTTCCCTTTTTTTTTAATGCTTACTGTCAAATGTGAATTTGCTAAAATCCTCTGAAAAGTGGTTTGGGAGAAAAAAGAAGAATGACTTTGCAAAGAAAGAGAACACTGTATTTCAAATCAGCAGGCTTGTCGGAGGGCTGACAGGATTTGAAATTTACATGAATTTAAATTTTTTCTTGTACTATCTGAGAGTAAAAAGCAGAGGAATCTCTGGTTTTTAAAAGCTCATACTTTTTAGAGCAGAAGTGGAAGGATAAGAGTATAAACCTGCGCGGCAGAAGGATTCGATGACAACCACAGTGAAAAGCATCCTACAATGGATAGAGAACTGCGTACATGCAGAAGTACTAGGTAATCATGCACAGTTTTGGGTTAATTATACAAAAACATTCATCAGAAAGACCACTTGGACCAGAGAAAACAAAATACACGGGTTTACATTCAGGCCAGGAAGAACACATTGCTTCTTTTAGTGTTTTATTTAGAGAGTATATTAATTTTCATGTTTTAACTAATAAACATCAATTTACTTCACAAAAAAATTTCCTCAGGCCTCAACATGCTACTACAACAACAGATGTGATTTACCAATCAGTAAACCAGTTAAATGTGCTCAAAATTCTTGTGCCCCATGTACACCACACCATGCCTCTAGGTTTTCCCCAACCATGCATCCCACTTACCTCCTCCACTGATGTGCCTTATCCATCTTCCTTCAGGACCTAAGTCAGTTCCGGTCAATATTAAAGACTGTCCTTGGTCCCTCCATTCCACAGTGGTTGGCTCTCTTGCTGAATACTTACACATTTGAAATATAATCTAGTTTTGCTATGTCATTTTTTATAAATATGGATTGAATCTTCTCAATTGGACTATAACAACCTCTGAAGCATAAGCCATGATAGAAGCATAAAACAATTGACATACATCTTTATTTACTAAAAACCTAGCATAGTAGACTTTCCATAAAGGTACATTAGTCCTATACTAGCTTGTTGGCCCTGTTAAATTGCTGGTTTGTTGGTTTAGTACAACATTCCAGCACACAAAAATAATTTTAAAGATTTTGTAATCTTTTATAATAAAAATTTTTGTAATCTTACATAATAGCTATCTTTTCAAGCTCTATGCTACCAGAAAAACTGAAACACATGCCTTGACTTCATTCAAGCTCCTAATAGTCAACAGAACAAGGTTGAGGGAAAAGCCTTGTGACATTCCCGAAGACACCTGATGGCTGACAGAAGTTAACACAGATTTCAACTAAGAAAAGAGTACATAGTAGAATACTAAAGGAGAATGATCAAATACTTTTTAAAAATTTATTTATTCTAATTAGGTTTACATGACAGCAGAATGCATTTGTACACAAATGGAGCACAACTTTTCACTTCTCTGGTTGTATCCACATTATGGGTCAGCATCCATTTATCAGAGAGAACATTCGGCATTTGGTTTTTTGGAATTGACTAACTTCGCTTAGCCTGATGTTCTACAACTCCATCCATTTATTTGCAAATGTCATAATTTTATTCTCTTTTAATGCTGAGAAATATTCCATTGTGTATATGTACCACAGTTTCTTTATCCATTAATCTATTGAAGGGCATCTAGGTTGGTTCCACAGTTTAGCTATTGTAAATTGTGCTGCTATAAACATTGAAGTGGTTGCATTACTGTAGTATGCTGTTTTTAGATCAAATACTTCATTACTGTAGTATGCTGGGGAAAAAAGCTAAAAAGAAAAAGGGCTGGGGATGTGGCTTAGTGGTTAAGTACCTCTAGGTTCGATTCCTGGTACCTCCTCTCTAAGTAAAGCAGGATCCCAAAGAGATTTTTGTACATCTATGATCACTGCAGTATTACTCGCAATAGCCAAGAGGTGGAAACAACTCAGGTCCACTAAAGGATGAACAGATAAACAAAATGTGATGTATGTGTACAATGGAATACTATGCCACCTTAATTTGGGAAATTCCATCACATTCTACAACATGGATAAACCTTGTACACATCAAGTGATATAAGCTAGTCACAAAAGGACAAATACTATACAACTCCACTCATGTGAAGCATCTAAAGGAGTAAAAATTATAGAAACAGAAAATAGAAAACTGGTTATGAAGGAAGGAGGAATTAGTGTTTAAAGGGTAAGAGTTTTAGTCTCACAGGATGAAAATGTTCTAGCGATGTATTACCCAGCAATGTGAAGATCATACTTAATACCACTGAACCATACACTTAAAATAATAAAGATGGCTTATTATTAAAGGGTACATGTCTTTTATTACTATAATATAAATAATTTAAAAATAACTTTAAACTGAATTAAAAAGATCTTTAACAAAAATAAATTTTAGTCATGCCAATTCAAAAGTATTAATCATGTGTAAGACCTTTCCTTTAAGAAAAAGTGAAAGACTAAAAGGAGGAACATATTTAGCCTAAGAAAAGACGTAAGTGAAATATAAAAGTATAAACAAGAAAAGAGTACCTAAACTTATTCTATGCTTAACCAGAATTTATTGATTAATTCATTCAACAAATCTTCATAGAACACCAGGGACATAGTAGGCACTGCTTCAGGTGTTCAGGAAATATCTGTGAACAAAACAAAGACCCTTGCCCTCATGAAATTTTACACTCCCATAGGGACAAACCATAAACATAATAAATAAGTACAACAGGTTTCCTCTAAGTGGCTCCCAATGATCATTGGCACTCAAATTCTTATGTAATTCCTCTCCTATGTGTAGGCTGGACCTAATAAATAGAATATAGCAAAAGTGATGGCATGTCACTTCCGAGGTCAGGTTATAAAAGACTGTGGTTTCTGTCTTGCTCACACATTCTTGCTGTCTCCTAATCACTTGCTCTGGTGAAGCCAGCTGCCATCTTATGAGCTGTCCTGTGAAGAGGCCCTGAGGAGAGGCAAAGAACTTAAGGAAGCTTCCAGAAAACAATGAGCACTTAACTGAGGCCCTCAGTTCAACAGTCCACAAGGAACTGAATTATGTCAACAACTACATGAATAAACTTATAAAAAATCCTAGGAGGGAGCCTAGTAGAAAGTTCACCCAGATTCTTTATAAGAAAAAGCTATGATGGTAAACATTATCACTTTAGGGCACAAAGTTCTGGAATGATAAATTTACACAGCAACATATAATTGTTAAAAAAGAGACACCTTAAAAAGAACAGAGATATTTAGGGAAGAGAATTTTAAGAACTGGAAGAATTATAAGGACTTGTACATCAATGCTGATAAGAACATTATTCATAAAAGACAAAAAGTAGAAACTTGGGCTGGGGTCATAGCTTAGTGGTAGAGCGCTTGCCTAGCACATGTGAGGCACTGGGTTCGATCCTCAGTACCACATATAAATAAGTAAATATGTGAGGCACTGGTACCACGTATAAATAAATAAATAAATATGTGATGTGAGGCACCGGGTTAGATCCTCAGTACCATGCATAAATAAATAAATAAATGGATGGATGGTATTGTGTCCATCTACAACTAAAAATGTATCTTTTTAAAAAGTAGAAACTCAAATGTCCAGCAGCTGGTGAAAGCATAAACAAAATGCTGTATGTCTAGCAGTGGAATATAATTCACCCATCAAAGGAAATGAAGTAATGACACGTGGTACAACATGGATGTTCTCAAGCATATTATGCTAAAGGAAAGAAACCAATCATACAATACCAAATACTGTATTATTCTCTTGCAGGAAATATTCAGAAAAGAAAATCTATTGGAGACAGAAACTAGTTTGGTGGTTCCCTGGCACTAGAGATAAAAACAAGACTAACTGTAAATGAGCATGAGGATCTTACTGGGGTGATGGAGCTGTTCTAAACTAGAACATGGAGGTGGTTGCTCAATCAGAAAATTTACTTTAAAAATCACTGACTCATAGCCAGGCGCGGTGGTGAACACCTGTAATCCCAGCGGTTTGGGAGACTGAGGCCAGAGGATTGCAAGTTCAAAGCCAGCCTCAGCAAAAAGGGAGGTACTAAGCAACTCAGTGAGACCCTGTCACTAAATAAAATACAAAATAGGGCTAAGCATTCCCTCTAAAAACGGGAACAAGACAGGGATGCCCTCTTTCACCACTGCTATTCAACACAGTCCTTGAATCACTAGCCAGAGCAATTAGACAGATGAAAGAAATTAAAGGGAAATGAATAGGAAAAGAAGAACTCAAACTATCATTATTTGCTGATGACATGATTCTACACTTAGAGGATCCAAAAAATTCCACCAGAAAACTTCTAGAATTAACAAATGAATTCAGCAAATAGCAGGATATAAAATCAACACCCATAAATCAATTGCATTTCTATATATCAGTGATAAATCCTCTGAAAGAGAAATTAGGAAAACCACCCCATTCACAATGGCCTCAAAAAAATAAAATACTTGAAAATTAATTTAACAAAAGAGGTGAAAGACCTCTACAATGAAAACTACAGGACACTAAAGAAAGAAATTGTACAAGACCTTAGAAGATGGAAAGATCTTCCATGCTCTTGGATAAGCAGAATCAATATTGTCAAAATGCCCATACTACCCAAAGTGCTATACAGATTCAATGCGATTCCAATTAAAAGCCCAATGTCATTCCTTATAGAAATAGAAAAGGCAATCATGAAATTCATTTGGAATAAGAGACCCAGAATAGCCAAATAAATCCTTAGCAGACTGAAGCAGGAGGCATCACAATACCAGACCTTAAACTATACTACAAAGCTATAGTAACAAAAACGGCATGGTACTGGCACCAAAATAGACATGCAGACCAATGGTACAGGATAGAAGACACATAAACAAATTCACCTAAATACAGTTATCTTATACTAGACAAAGGTGCCAAACATGTACATTGGAGAAAAGATGGCCTCTTCAACAAATGGTGCTGGGAAAACTGGAAATCCATATGCAGCAAAATGAAACTAAACCCCAATCTCTCACCATGCACAAAATTCAACTCAAAGTGGATCAAGAACCTGGCAATCAGACCAGAGACTGTACACCTAACAGAAGAAAAAGTAGTCCCAAATCTTCATCATGTTGGATTAGAACCTTACTTCCTTAACAAGACTCCTATAGCACACAAAGTAAAATCAAGAATCAATAAATGGAATGGATTCAAACTAAAAAGCTTCTTCTCAGCAAAAGAAACAATCAATGAAGTGAACAGAGAGCTGACATTCTGGGAACAAATTTTTGCCACATGCACATCTGATGGAGCACTAATCTCCAGAATATATAAAGAACTCAAAAAACTTAACACCAAAAAAACAAACAACCCAATCAATAAATGGGCTAAGGAGCTGAACAGACACTTCTCAGATGAAGATATACAATCAATCAACAGACATGAAAAAATGTTCAACATCTCTAGCAATTAGAGTAACGCAAATCAAAACTTCTCTAAGATTTCATCTCACGCCAGTCAGAATGGCAATTATCAAGAAGTGTTAGTGATGTTCTTGGGGAAAAGGCACGCTCATACATTGCTGGTGGGACTGCAAATTGGTACAACCAATCTGGAGAGCAGTATGGAGATTACTTAGAAAACTTGGAATGGAACCACCATTTGACCCAGCTATCCCACTCTTTGGTCTATACCCAAAAGACTTAAAAACAGCATACTACAGTGACACAGCCACTTCAATGTTTATAGCAGTTCAATTCACAATATCTAAACTATGGAACCAACCTAGATGCCTTTCGATAGATGAATGGATAAAGAAACTGTGGTATATATACACAAGGGAATATTATTCAGCAATAAAAGAGAATAAAATTATGGCATTTGCAAGTAAATGGATGGAGTTGGAGAATATCATGCTAAGCAAAGTAAGCCAATTCCAAAAAATCAAAGGCCAAATGTTCTCTCTGATAAGTGGATGCTAATCCGTAACGGAGAAAAGGACACAGGAAGAATGAAGGAACTTTGGTCAAAGGGGACAGAGAGGGAGGGAGGGGAAAGGAGCATGGGGACAGCAAAGATGGTGGAATGAAATGGACCTCATAGCCCTAACTTCATGTATGACTGCATATATGATGTGATTCTACATCACGTACAACCAGAGAAATGAAAAGTTGTGCTCCATCTGTGTACAATGAATCAAAATGCATTCTGCTATCAAGTATGCCTAAGCAGAATGAACGAATGAATGAATGAATGAATGAATGAATGAATAAACAGGGCTGAGAGTGTGGCTCAGTGGTTCAATGTCCCTGAGTTCAATCCCTGGTACCTGCCCTCCCTCCACCCCCCAAAAAATCACTGACTTGTATAATTAAAATAGGTTAAGGTAAGTTCATGGTGTCTAAATTACAACTCAAGAAAGGTTTTTTGTTTTCTTAACAGGGGGAGCCTGGAGCAGTGTGACACATTCCCATAATCTCAGCGGCTTCGGAGGCTGAAGGCAGGAGGATTGCAAGTTCAAAGCCAGCCTCAGCAACTTAGCAAAGCCTTGAGCAACTTAGCAAGACCCTATCTCAAAATAAAAAATAAAAAAAAGTGGAGATGTGGCTCAGCAGTTAAGCACCCCTTAACTGTTTAATCCCCAGTAAAAAAAAAAGGGGTAGTAATAGGACATTACTGAAAACACATTAGTAGAAACTTGAAGAAGGAAGGGATTCTCCATGTGAATATCTAGAGGAAACATACGAGGCAACAGAGAACTTACGCCAGAGCCCAGGAAAACAGCTTGTGTGTGCAGCACAGCAAAGATGCCAGTGCAGCAGAAGGTAAGCATGAACAAGGAGGAGACGGAGCAAGCAAAAGAACGATGGGTAGAGGTGGTAGCAACAGAAATCACACAAGCTTTTCACACCACTGGAAGGACTTTGCCTTTTACCATGAGACAAGAAAGAAAGGTATCTGAAGATTCTGAGCAGAGGAGTTACATGATCTGACTTGTATTATTAAAAGATTATACAATCTTTTGTTTGTTTGTTTGTTTTTTGTTTGTTTTTTTATTAATTTATTTAAATGTATTTCACGTCATTGTACATACATAGAGCTCAATTTTTCCATTTCTCTGGTTGCAAACCAGATAGAGTCACACCATTTGTGTCTTCATACATGCATCAAGGGTAGTGATGACGATCTCAATCAACCATCTTTACTACATCCATTCCCCTTTCCCTCCTCCCAACTCCCCCCTGCCCCATCCAGAGTTCCTCCATTTCTCCTATGTTCCCCATTCCCACCCTCCTTATGTATCAGCATCCACTAATTAGAACATTCGGCATTTGGTTTTTTGGGATTGGCTTACTTCACTTAGCATAATGTTCTCCAATTCCATCCATTTACCTACAAATGCCATAATTTTATTCTCTTTTATTGCTGAATAATCTTCCATTGTGTATATGTACCACAGTTTCTTTATCCATTCATCTACTGAGGGGCATCTGGGTTGCTTCCACAGTTTTGCAATTGTGAATTGTGCTGCTATAAACATTGAAGTGGCTGCGTCACTGTGGTATGCTGTTTTTAAGTCTTTAGGGTAGAGGCCAAGGAGTGGAATAGCTGGATCAAATGGTGGTTATACAATCTTAAGAAATTATAAAAAGGACGTATTAAAGGCTCTTATAAAGGAAGCATCTAAAGGAAGTATTAAAGACTGCCATCAGAGCCACTGACCTCCTTTATCTGACTGGGATACAGGAGAAATCCTCCTTGAAAGGGAGGGGAAACTTGTTAGCATCTCAAAATGTGGCCCACGGGTCACCTGCATCAGAACCTGCATCAGGCTCTGTTCCTGGCTTGTGAATATCAGGGACTGGGGATGACAAAGTTTTACAAAGTTCCCAGATGATATCTTTGAGAAACAATAAAACAGATAAACATTAAGGTCCTTCCAACTCTAAATAGTGACAAAGTACACACATTGCCTAATGACTAATGTTTACCATGAATAGACATCTAAATTGGTTATTTTGTTTTGTTTTGTTTTGTTTTGTTTTGTTTTGTTTTGTTTTGTTTTGTTACAGATGAAGTGACCTCTCTTCCATTCTCTGAATACCTTACCCAGTTGTTTTTCTTCCCAGCATAAATTTCCATGTTCTCTCCATACTGAGGCTCTTCCAGCAGCGTCTGGTACTCAAACATGAGGCGTGAGCTCTCGCGGAGGCGGCTGCACTGGAACTGGTGGTACTGCTGCACCAACTCCTTCACCACCAGCAAGAGGCACTCTGGATTTGAAGGGTTCCAGGAGGCGAGGTTCTGCAGAGCCATAAATATGGGCAGGTCAAAATGATTTTCATACAAATTTCATGTCATATCAATACAGAAGGAAAGAGGGATAAAAATCTCGAAGTGACCAAGTTCTCTTAATTAGCCATGACCCCAGAGATGAAGTTAGAAGGGTCTTGTGAGCTTGGTGATTCCCCCACCTTCTAAAACTCTGTGTAGAAAAATCAAGGAGTTTGGCCATGAATAGGAAGAATCAATAAAATGTCAAGAAGGGTAGTAACAAAATAAGAAACCTAAATATCCCAGAAGACCAGAACTTGTTTCTTATTCTTTTACAATTTTAACTTTTTTTTCAATTGGCACTAAAATACAGCATTATAAGCTAAAGTAATTTAACTCCAGATCCACAGGCCATCAGCATCAGAAATAGCAGATGTAAACATTAGAGCCTCACAGAACTATAAACACAAAGGTGGTAGTTCAGCCTGAAAAAGAGAGGAACAGATTAGAAACAAGGGGAAATACAATTAGGAAAGGCAGGTCTAACAGAAAAAAGGAAGGAAATAACTAGGATGTTTTATGACCTGGAAAGTTTCTGGAAATGGGAGAAACTCTGTTAAGTGTACAGTAGTTGTTAGGCTCACATTCATTCATTGGCACAAGTATGTATCAATTCCTATCATGTAGCAGCCACTGTTCTAGGCAAAGAAGAAAACAATTCAAGTTCCTACTCTTAAGATCTTAGATTTTAATGGGAAAGTAAAGAATAAATAAATATAGTAGATGTGATAAATAACACTGAGAAAAATACAGCGTATATTCCAGAAGCCTAGTGAAACAGAGTTCTTCAAGGAAAAAGAAGTGATCATTAAGTGTCCAGTGGTGCTAATGAGTAAAACGAGACTGAGTAGTGTATGCTGGCTCTAGCACACACAGGTCAGCAGTGTCACCGACAAATGCTATTTTGGTGGAGTAAAGCTTCGTCATCAGGGGGTTTAAGAGAGAATGCACAGAAAGAAATTACAGACAGCTAGTACAGACTGTTCCAACTTGGAACTAGAGAGGAATGTGGGGTCAGGGGTATGCTGTATATGGATGTCCCTGGCCTCATGGACTGTTCCTGCAGACGGGGAAAACTGATGCTGCAAGAGAGAAAAGGCACAGATACCAAGACAGAGGCTAGTGAGGCAGGTGGGAATCCAGGGGCAGGTAGGGATCGACCAGATCTCC
The DNA here is from genome assembly GCA_004024805.1 of Geosciurus inauris. NCBI lineage: Eukaryota > Metazoa > Chordata > Mammalia > Rodentia > Sciuridae > Geosciurus > Geosciurus inauris. Next base: position 20,144 of record PVHX01008675.1, read on the forward strand.
AAGAGAGTTGGCCTTAGAAATGCGCAGAGACTATCCACAGGAAGCAGAGGAAAAATAAACTGAACAAGTACACGTGCCGGCGGACCATTCTACCTCCTAGTGGCAGGAGCCATGAGATGGGGAAGAAGATGGTCGTTTCTGAAAGTAAGGAAGCAGGGTGGGATACTGGAAGTTCAAAATAAAAGTATGAAGTATGACAGTAAATGAACTGGAGAAATGCACTGGGAAGTCCGGACAGCACCAAAAGCCCCGCTGAGGTCGGAGGTGTGATTTGTAAGTGAGGCCAGTTTGCCTACAATCCACAGCCTCGGCATAGATATGAGGTAGGGGGAATCTGGATTCAACAAAGGTTGGGATTTTGCAGACAAGTACTAGTGAAAAGAGGAGAAGAGATCTTAGAGGGGTTGCAAAAGAATGATTACAATCAGGTGCCACAGACATTAAACCAGATAAAGCCAAATTAAGTTCTTAAGGGAAGTGAGAGTTAATGAAAAGGTAGCTGGAGTTGTCGGGAGTTGAGACACAATAAACAATGAATTGGAAAGACAGGAGGGTGTGGTCAGAAAATGGATGCTAGCCATGGGAAATGATGGAGATGGTGTAATTGGTATAGCACAGTTTGGGGTACTACCCCAAAAAGTGTAGACATGGCTAAAGCAGAGTGGAAGACAAGATCATGGCAGGAGAGGAGGTCAGGGACCAAACGGCCAGGGTGTTAGAAGAATCATTATATGAACGTTAAAATCACCCAGAATCATAACAAGAGTATGTTGAGAGGGTGCCCAGGAGCAACGTGCTAAAATCTTCCAGAAATAAAGAGAAGGACTGAGGGGTCTTTAAAAAATAAGGAGAGGGGCTGGGATTGTGGCGCAGTGGCAGCGTGCTTGCCTAGCATGCATGAGGCACTGGGTTCGATCCTCAGCACCACATAAAAATAAAACAAATAAAGATATTCTGTTCACCTACAACTAAAAAATAAATAAATTTAAAAAAAAAATGAGAGAACAGAAGGTCCTTGAGTCTGCTGGCTAAGTTTCAAGCCGAGGGTAAAGGAAAAGGGAGTGACAATTTCCTTGATAGCAGCATGAAGAGCAAGGCAAGTGCCTCCAAGCACAAGGGGTAGGACAGACGTTAGCTACCACTTATCTGAGAAGCAAGGGGGAGGCAGAATCTCAGGGCAGAGAGGGCCAGGCTTTAGAATAGGGATTCTCAACCTTCACAAAGAAATCACCAGAAGAGCCTTAGCCATTGCCTGGACCCTACCCTTGCCCCCTCGCCCGCCCCTCCACACACACCATATTCTAATTTCACTGGGCCAAACAGGGTGTGGCCTGTGTATTGAAATTTTTTTCCTGAAAGTTCTAACAAGCAGCAAAGGTTCAGAAACAATGACTTGCAAGATAGCAGGTAGGGGAGAGGGTGAAGATACCAGGGACTTTCCTGATAGCAGGTCAGGGAAATATCTCAACCACCCACTCTTCAAATCTAGAAACAGAAAACACCAATCTATAAAAGAAAACACCAACACATTACAAATGTTCAGCAGGTAATAACTGCATAACCTGACAAATGCTAAATAAGTCTAAGAACTTTTCAAATTCAAGTTAATCATTATGAATACCTTATAACTTATATTATTATCTCATTTCACAGAAGAAGAAACTGAGGCAAAAAGTAGTGTCTTGCCTAAGGTCACAAAGTTATTGAACAATAAAGCTGGATTCCAACCATAAGCAATCTGTCTCCAAGTCTCTGCTCTAAATAGCTACACTGAGGTTCTCATTTTGGTCTCAGGAAACTTTTACACTCTTAAAAATATTGAGGAGCCCAAAGAACTTCTGTGAGTTATGTAGATTCATATTTATCATAATTAATGATACTGTATTAAAAATTAAAACATAAAAACTGAAATATTTAATTCATTTTTTAAAAATATTTTTATATGTTGATGGACCTTTATCTTATTCATTTATTTATATGTGGTGCTGGAATTGAACTTAGTGCCTCACACATGGTAGGCAAGCACTCTACCCTGAGCCACAATCCCAGCCCATATTTAATTCATTTTTAAAAATAAACCCACTCTCTGTTAAAATAAGATTTTTAATAATAACTATTTTTAAAAACAGTATGAAAATGACATTGTTTTGCATTCTTACAAATCTCTTTAATGTCTGGTTTAATAAAAGAGTTGGATTCTCATATCTGTTTCTTCATTCAGTCTGTTGCAGTATGTTATTTTGGCTGAAGTATATGAAGAAAATCCAATCTCAATCTAACAGGCAGTTTGAGAAAAGGAGTATTTTAAATAGACTTTTCAAATATTCTTTGATACTACCCCAAAATTCAACAAGTGGAGCCTGGCACACTGGGACACAGCTGTTGGCCCAGCTACTTGAGAAGCTGAGGCAGGAGGACTGCTCGAGTCTAGGAAGTTCAATGCCAGCCTAGGCAACACAAGACCATCTCTTAACAATAAAAATTAAGAAATTCAACAAGTGGTATTTTCTTAAAAGTTAGTTGCAATGTAGAAACTGAAACCATATCAATAAACATTTTATATTCTTACATTAAATTCTATTCATCTATCCTATCCTTTGAATGAATCTTTTACTCATGTATGATTTGGTACATCATGCATTGGTCATTTAGGAAATACTGATTCATTGAGCTATGCAGATCTTTCCAATGCTCACAAAGTTCATTCATATAATATTTTTTAAAAAATCAGCTGGGTGCAGTGGTGCATGCCTGCAATCCCAGCAACTCAGGAGGCTGAGGCAAGAGGATTGCAAGTTCAAGGCTGGTCTCAGTAACTTAATGAGACTCTCAGCAACTTGGGAAGATACTGTCTCAAAATCAAATTTTTAAAAAGGGTTGTGGATATAGCTCAGTGGTAAATAACCCCTAGGTTCAATCTCTAGTATCACAAGAAAATAAAATACAAAGTAAAATAAATCATATTCATTAATATTACCACTAATCTCATCAGAAAAGTTTTTAAACAGTGTGAAGATAAACAGTGTGAAGATAATATTTTAATAATATTTTAATCGACCTCAGGGTAGTAAGCACAAGTTTTCCAAAGCACTAAGTTTCACTTGAAGGCTAGAATCTTGTCATTGGCAATAAATACTGTCAAGTTGTTTTCCTTGACATAATAAATTCACTTTGTTTTGAGAAAATGCCTGTCAACTACCCAAGTCTGAATAACTATAGTTCATCCATCAATCATTCTTTCAAGGACAAAGGATGGGTGCAGTAATAAAGCCCTGGGGGCTGGGAATATAGCTCAGTTGGTATAGTGCTGGTCCAGCATGCACAAGGCCCTGAGTTCAATCCCTAGCCCCATAAACTAACAACAACAACAACAACAAAGCAGCTAGTTCAGCTTGCAACTCAAACACAACAGGGATTTTCCTCAAGGACTAGGACTTTAAAAAATTGTAACTTTTACAACTTCATTAAGGATATTCTTGAGTGAAGTGACTCCCCCGCCCCAAGAATATGCAAGAGTGGAGAACAGAGTGACTACTTGCAGTGTGACGCCACTGCCCTGCTTAGGGCTCAGGCATCAGTTGTACCCAGCCCTGCTTCTGTAGTGGAAGTGCAAACATTAGCACAGCAGGGGTGGGGGGCTGATAATATTTTAATGTGATTCTGAAAATGGTTTTGAATTTGACGACCTCTGAAAGGGTCTCAGAAGTCCCCAGGAGTCTGCAGACCACACTTTTAGAACCATGAGACTACATTATATTGCCTTAAACACAAACTAAACATGGCTTTTATCAAAAGAAAACAAACAAAAAGTAAAGGGATGCATTCACTAAAAGGAGAGCAGCCAAGGGTTGAGCAACCACAGGCTGAAAACACTAAGGAAAAAATTGCCTCTGTACTAACATGTATAGATATTTTTGTCATTATTATCAAACAACAAAGATGATTGAAAACCCATAGGAAGATGTGCATAAATTATATGCAAATATTACATAATTTTACACAAGGAACCTGCATATCTGTAGGATTTGGTATCCACAGGGTCTCTTGGAATCAATCCCCACAGATACCAAGGGACGATGGCACTTTATTGACTGGGTTGACTTACAGGAGCTAAATGACAGTGGGGAAAGCACTAAGTGGTCTTTCATTTATAGGAAAGACAGACCTTCACAGATGTTCAAATAAAGGCTTGAAGGGAGAAAGGTGAGTCCTTCAGCATTGAACAATAAATAAAAGTGGTATCTTGATATGAAAGTGATTTGATAAGAAGAGTGCAAACTTTTTGACCTCAACTGCCTGAAATTCCTTATGCAAAAATTCAAAGTGTTAACAAAATATAACAGCCAAGTATAGGACTTAAAATAATCATTATATAGCTGGCTTTGCCCTTCCTTCAGAGATCATTAAACATTGGTAAATAAGAGAAATACACAATATGCCATTTCTTGGTTGAGTATTCATCCGAGTTCTTGCTGCAGTACTAGAGGAAAAAAGAAAAAGCTTTTAGTTACCACCATTTATATTCTTTAAATTCTACCACTTCAGCAGCTTGGCAAGCCACAAGCCTGTATACACATACACACACACACACACACACACACACACACACACCATGAAAACATATATGCTAGCAACATCACTACCAATCTGAATTCATTTCAAGTGATTCAATCTAATTGTTAAATGCATAGTAAAGACATGCTGACCTGCCCCTCCTTTTCCATTGAAATACAATGTCCCAATACCTAGAAATGCATTTGACCTTCTTGGCCATTCAAGGCACACACTTCACTGAAAAACAACCCCATCAAGGGAGATTGAGATATATTAAACAACATAAAAATCTCTCTACTGTTGTTGAATGACCACTTTTATTTGTTAGGTAATTTGTGGTTTGAACCACTTACCTAGAAAGGGAGAACACAGAAAATATACAAGGGTTTTATCACTCCTTAGAACTAGACATATTTTTAAAACAAGTCTAGAAATACAGGATATTTTAGCTTTCCATTCTCTTGAGTGGGAAATAAAGATGCCCAAAGTTCCTTCAGGGAGAGGACAGAAGGAAGAAAATCTTAGCAGACCTCTTTACAAAGAAGAGAGAAACAAGTGTGTTTCTCTATTCACAAAGTTCTTACTCTACTTAATTTAGGTAATGTGGGAACAAAGAAATCTGAGGGCTGGGTTGTAGCTCAGTGGTAGAGAGCTCGCCTAGCACAGGTGAGGACCTGGGTTCAATCCTCAGCACCACATAAAAACAAATAAATAAAATAAAGGTTAAATAGAAAGAAAAGAAAAAAAGAAAGAAATGGATGAATGAATGAATGAATGAGTGAATGAAATGAGGATGACCACAGAGCATCAGGGTAGGGCATATAACACATACTAACAAAGAAAAGGAAGTAGAAAAGGGAATCCAAAAATGAGGAATAAGAGGGAAGAATAGAAGTTCACTGGATTAGACAAAGGGGAATGAAGGGAAGGGAGGGGGGACGAGAATAGGAAAGACAGTAGAATGACATAACTTTCCTGTGCTCATATATGAATACATGGTGTTAACTCCACACCATGTACAACCACAAAAATGGGAAGTTATATTTTGTGTATGTTTGATATGTCAAAATACATTCTACTGTCATGATAACTAAAAAGAACAACGTTTAAAATTTTTAAATAATGTAAATTTTTAAAGTGAGGGCTAAAATATACAATAGGAGGAAAAAAAAGAAAAATAATTAGTATCTTATGGTCGAAACTGATTCATTCTCACTAAAATACCTGTGAAGTCGTTCAAAGAACGTATCATGTCAGCTCTTTTTGAGACTTGGTAACTAGAGACTGGTAAACTAGTTCTATTTGTAGAAGTCAAAAAACTCTGCTGATACTCAGGTGTAGACAACTAAGATAATGCAAATGTTAAATCTGCACCCTCCCCTGATTAGTTTACTAAAATACCAGTTTCTAACCAAAGAATTGGCACCTGCCTCTTAGCTGCCATGACAATCTCATGTGCAGTAGTTGTGCATTCCCTACTGTGACTCCCCAGCCCAGGCTGCCTGACTAGAGAGATGCCCCACCTCATGTGACCCTCATCCTTCCCACATTTCTCTGTCATAAATACACTCCAACTACACTGTATACTCCCGAGTCAGGGACCCTAAAGACCCCAACAAGCCCAACCCATCCTCAGCTCTTCATCTGAGTTTCCTTAGGTCAGAAAGACAGGGACTTATAATGTTTTCAGAGGCCTGGCTCATCCTCTACTTACTTGTTCAAATCCATAGCTTTCAGCAACACCAAAGCAAATTCAGACACACACAGGGACACCAGTAAATGGAAAATATTGGGAAACAATGTACACACAATTTATGTCTTAGGGGAGATTGATATAGAAAATAAGCAAATGAACAAAGCAGACTTGGAACCATCACTATCTAATAATGAAGGGAAAAAATAATCATCCCAATAAAATTTTTTCTTTTACAAAAATAATCTTCTGATAAAAATTTCAATTAATAGAAGGATAGAGTATAGGAATAGATTAAAAATAAAACAAGAAAATTACCTTTAACTTCTTACTATAAAATTTTGTCCAACTATCTAGCATATTAATAAAATAAAAGGAAATCAAAACTGATTAACATATGAAAAGTATGCCACCTTATTAGTAATCAAATAAATGTAACTTTCCTCATCTTTCCTTTTTCAAAAGCTAATTTCTCATTGAAAAAGTAATATATGCACAATATAATTTTTTTTTCAAATAGCATAAAAGAGTATACAGAAACAGTCTCTCTCCCAACATAAATGACCAGTTGCCCTCCCCAGAAGACAACCCTTACCCATGGGGACTTGCACAGGACTGCACAAAAGTCTGACCCTTCTTTAGTACTCCTATAGATCACTGTGGCCTACCATTCTGAACTTCCTCCCCCACTCTTCCAGGCTCCATAACCTGCTCTCAGGGTTCAACCAGTCACTGGCCCCCAAGTCAGTATCTAACTGCACTCATCAGCCTGACTCTCACTCCAAGAAAGCTCTATAAATTATTTCTTGCTCCAACAGAACTCCTGATCTGTCCTATCTCTCACCCAGCATTCTCTGTAAGAAAGGAGAGTTGGGGCAAAAATTATGAGAAACTGAGTTTATATAAATTTTTCAGCAAAGGGCTAATATTGGTGAGGGGATAGTTTAATGGGCACTTTTACACATGAGAGTATAAACTGGCATAAGTAGCTGAACTTCATACCAATACCTATCAAGAATTTTGAACATGTTTACTCTCAATACTTCTAGAATTCTCAATACCATTCCAAGAAGTCTAGCTAAGAAAACAACTCAAAATAAAGGGGAGAAAAATGTACAAAGTCATTTATAAACAAAAATGTACAGAGAATCACTTATAGTATCATGAAACAGCAAATATTCTGAATGCCTGATAATGAGAAACGTCTTAAAAACTGTTAAAGTCATCCAAAGGAATAATATGCCACCAGTGTTTCTAAGCACATATTGTAATAACATGGAAATACTCCCTGTTAAAATATTAAATGAACACAGATGTAAATCTGCACATATATATACATACATATGTATGTGTGTGTGTATATATATATTTTTTACATATATATATATTATGATCACAACTTTTGGTTACTTCCATTCCCTCCAACCCAGCACAACAAAAATCATCTATGCACAGAAAAATTGCTAGAAAAAAATGTTAATAACTGATGTCTTAGTTGGAAGCAATCGAAGAGTTTTTTCCTCCTTTCTATTTTTCCATATTTCCCAATTTTTCTGAGGGTATATTTATATGTGTGTATATGTGTGTATACATAAGACATGCACATACTTTCATAATGGAAAAATAATTTTTAAAAAACAGAATGGCATACTTCACATATTTCATTCATTTCAATCTGTTTTTCAGTCTCAAGATTTAAGAAATTCCACTCCATTTGTCATTAATACATTTTATGAGATCAGACTTCAATTGTCTCTTCTAACCTACTAAAAGTTAGCCAGTTTCACAGACTTCTGGAGAATAAATCTTGCATAATTTAACTCTAAATATGTTATGCTTCAAGTAACCTTGACTCACTATTTCTTAAATTCTAAGCCTCACAGAACATTTCCCAAAAGCTAATGCAATACGCTAGAATGTAGTGGTCACAGTTGTAGTGATTTGTTATTGTTCTCTAAGCCAAAACTCTTTTGTACTACACTCATTTGAAAAGGAAGTCTTAGGAAATGACCAATAACATTTCACATTTCTAACAGAACAGTAACTGAACAAGCATGAATTTTTTAAATGTCACTTCATCTGGAGAATATAAAAGATAACAACAAAAATAAGTTTGCTACTGACCTATTTGTAAGAGGACTGAGTACTATCAGCAATGAAAATCTACACCATACATTAGCATAGTTATGTATGTTTAACTCCTCTAATATATCATCTAAAATTATTAAAGTAAAACTATTTTAAACATACTTTTCATAGTTTCTTTAAATATAGCAACTTCCTTCGTTTTTAAGATAGAAATAACATAATGTGAATTTGGGGATGAGTAGAAAAGAAGTAGATTAAGAGAAACCAGCTTTAGAACTACACAGAACAAGTCTACTCCTCTCCCATGTAACCATCCTTCAAATATTTACAGTCATGTGGCTCACTAGGATGACAACATCCCCCACAAATACATTTTTAATTTGAAGTGAATGTTTTTGAATTTTATTCTTGAGAAGATTCAACCATTAAGAACAAAATGGAGCTGACAGAAGGGAAGAGAACTTCATGTACTCTTCCAGTTACTCATAGACATACATACTAGTAAGGCAAAAAATTAAACAAGGTGGCTTTGTGATCCTCAGCAGCTTTATTTTCAAATATTCTAATAATTCTCTTCACTCTTGAAAGCAGAGATTATTGAATCTGAGGTCTGAGATAGTTGTTGTGATGTTTGAAGTTGTTAATTATTGTCTTTGAAAACCCAGAAGAACCTAATTAGAAAAAATGCAAATCTCTAATATCCAAATGAATAGCTAAGCAGACACCAATATAAGGTCATTTCTGGGATTAATGTGGACCAGTAAAAGAAGTCTTAGAAATACAGCAGGTTAAGTCCTCACACCTATTTTGGAATTGTAACTAACCAGTAAACCAAATGTACAGATGAAATGTAGTGGTTTGTGACCTGTGTTCATTGGTTACTGCTAGAGCCAGAATCAGTCCGAGTAGGAGGCACTCCAGGCCTTCCAAACCTTTCTTTAGCCAAGACATACAGAGCTCTCCAAGGTTCTGACCTGCCCCACAACCAACAACCAACCTCCCTAGAGAGTGTGTACGTGGTGGTGGTGGTGGTGTTTTTAACTGACTTTCAGGATAAAATCTACTAGTCCATTCCTTGGCTTATAATCAGCAAAATCTTCTGGCTATGAGAGGTAATATGATCTTGACTCCTTGAGAAGGACAAAAGGTAATATCTTGAACAAAATACACAAATACCTTAGTAGCTGAAAAATAACTTTCCCACATGATTTTTGTGAAAATAATTTTTAAAAACTCATGAAAAAAAAAGCAAAATAAGAAATCATATGTGTGAACAAGAGTCAGCCTTACCCAATTGCGAGGTAAGCCAAACTTCCAACTAACAGGGGAGTTCTGGAGTATTTTCAAATATTTATCAAGAGATGAACCTACTGATAAATCACCCCAGAATTTCTCTATCATGTCAATTTTGTGCTAGGGTGTCAGAATCACTAGAGCTGGCATACTCTGCTTGTTTCGCTTCTTCCATTCATAAGCATGCTTTAAACCTAAAATATGCAAAAGTATTCCAAAAGTAAACCTACAACTCCATTTAGAAAACTCAAAAGCCTGTAATATCTCCTTGCCCATCAGAAGTTGCTCATATAGACCACCCTTCAGCAGCTCTTAGAGAAGGATACAGCCCCACTCCGTGCTGAATTCCCACTTCAGCTGAATCACTAGGATCACCCAAATCATTTACAAGCAGCATCTCTGTCTTCAGAAGTGATGACTAGATGGGAGGAAACGAGGGTGGAAGAGAATACAGGAGGGAAGAAATCTTACAGCACATTCTTTGCTCCAGCCTTCCCTGTATATTAAGAGGAAAAAAGTAAACAGTTCCTTTCTCTCTTGGAAATTCCCCTAATGGGACAGCACCAAAACAAAAGAAAGTGTACCCTTCAAAGGAAAAGGCACTTCATTAGCCTTCCTGTCTTTCTTGCCATTACACTGGGAAAAACAATACCCTTCCTACAACATGTTTTAGAGAACCGATGCTAGAAACACAAAAATTACTGAATATAAGTAGCTCAGGGAATTCTAGACTGAATAATAACTGAATCTACTCTTATTTTTTCCATAGGTGTTGTCTTAATCTACATGATTTTAAGGTGCTGTCTTTCAAATATCAAATCTATGTGGTACCAAAATGCTCAAATTTTATACCTATTGTTTCTCAAAAAAGAATGAATAAATAAATAAATAAGTTCAGCATAGATCAAAATCCAGTATAAACTAAAATTTGTTGGTTTTTTTTTGGGGGGGGGGATTGAACTCAGGGGCACTCAACCATTGAGCCACATCCCCAGCCCTATATTGTATTTTATTTAGAGACAGGGTCTTACTGAGTTGCTAAATGCCTCGTTTTTTGCTGAGGCTGGCTTCAAACTCATAATCTTCCTGCCTCAGCCTCCTGAGCCACTGGGATTACAGGCATGCACCACCATGCCCAGTATATACTAAAATTTGATAAATGAATTCTATATATTAAAAATCTTTTTGCAGTCCAGTCTGGCTATGGCTCTGGCATTAATGTTGCTGTTTACCTGGACTCCTTAAGTCACACATTTTTTCAGTCAATGCTACTCGGACTTTGAATGACAACACTGCAATGTCAGAAAGGAAATTAGCAAATATGATTTCAACTTAATTCAAATTGTTTTTCCTGGGGATGTATTTAAATTTTCCAGGTTGCTCGAATATCATCCAGGGATGTGATTTTGAAGGAGACAGCTTGTTACTGTTTTTCCTGGCTGTACTACAAGAAACAACAGTGTGAGCTTATTTTAAGTTAATGTGTGCTTCTGTGTTTCTTTACAAGAAATTAACTGCAATCTTTTAGTTAAAGCAAACACTTTGTTAGTGTTTCACTTTTCATTAGAAAATGTCTTCAGGAGGCTTTCAAATTTAGAAAGTTAAGAATCTCAATTCTGTCCATAGATTTTAAAGTTGGAACAAATTATTTAGATTACAGTGAAGAGCTAGGTCCAGCTGTGTGTGCCTGTAGTCCCAGCTACTCCGGAGGCTGAAGCAGAAGGCTGAGGCTGAGACTTAAGCCCAGGAGTTTGAGGCCAGTCTGGGCAACACAGAGAGACCCTGTCACAAATCAAAATAAATAAACAAAAAACCTATGCTCTACATTTCTATGAAAGACCATTCAGATTTATCAATCCTTTGCTGGTGTTGAGTGTGACACAGGTGAGTCAGGACATTATAGGACTCCTGGCCATTTTCCACAGCAAGATAATAACTTCCTGTCTCCATCAGGACCAGAACTCATGGTATATCTTCATTTCCTATGGTAATCACAGAAATCCATAGGATTAGGCAGAATGGAATAAGACAGAACAAAGAGCTTCAACCAAGTTGTTATTTATAACTAGAAAAACACTTGCAGGCTCAGACACCTGGTTTCTGACCCCTGCCCTGGATGATTTCCCTAGCCAGACTAGGCCCCTGGGCTACAATGATTTATATTATCTCTTTCTCTTCATCTCAGCCAAGTTGCCGGGACTTAATTCCAGACTACAATTTTTGCCAGACCTCCTCCTTTCAGTCAAAATCCCAGTTAAGGACCTTCTTGGCCAGTGACCTTAAAGCCATCAATGTCGTTGTAAGGTCATTTGTGTATAAATGGACAGGGGAAACAGAAAAGGAGGCTACCTCAGCTCTTCCTGTTGTAACAGCCACAAGCAGCTACAAGACCAAGAAAGAAAAAGCAATGCTAAGTAGAATATTAACTAAAGGAAAAGATATTAAGTAAAGGAAAAGATATCCACAAGATGCACTATATAAGGTAGTTGGAGCTTTCAGTGCCTTTAGTCTTTTCCCTAAAAACCCCACCCCCTAGACTCAGGACCACATAAAGTCTTTGACCTTGACCTGTATTTAGAACAAAACCACTGTTTGATGTCCAATATCTATTATTCCTCTTCCTATAACACCAGCCCAAATTTCCCTTGGGAAATAACCCCTCCCCATTCTCAGGATAGTTTTTGAGTAAGAAACTCCAGCTAAAACTCTATTTGTTCTGAGTGCAAACCCCACCAACATTTCCCATACGCTCAGCCTCAATGATTGACTCAGCTGGGGACACATACCCAATCAAACCAAAATGAGATAAATGAAGATATCAGCTGGGACTGTTGAGAAACAAAGGTTTGCCTTCTTCTCATAGAAGGAGAATATACAGTCTGAACTGGAATAACAGTTTTGTATTCATAAGAGAAGGGACCTCAGCAGCTGTGTGGCTTCGGAGACGGAAAGTCAACATAATGGAAGGCAAAGAAGAAAAGCCATGGAAAGAAACTGGGTCCTTAAATGGCATTATGTCAACCACAGCACCAAACCTTATCTGAAGTCCAACTCTGGGCTTCTAAATTCTGTGAGCCAAAGAATTCAAAGAATTTATTGTTGAAACAAACCACTTTGATTCAGGTTTCTGTTACTTAAAAGAAGAATAAGAATAGGAAGAGGAGGAGAAAAGAATACTGATACACCGTAACATCTACTGCCATTTTACCTTCTCTAGGATAAAGAGGGGATTTATGTAAATCCTTAACTAAGCACAACTATGTAAGAGCCCTTTAAGTGAAGGTATATATTCAGTTTAGATATTTATTTTTTCTGACAGAAAAAAGATGAATAGCTTCTTTTTACTTATCTGCAGGAAAACCTACCAAAAAAATTAATGCATTTCTACCCAACAATGACTATAGTGATTTCTGCTAATGAAAAATAAATAAAAAGAAAGGAAAATGGAGAACTATAAGTTTGTATGTTACAACTCATTAATGAATTAACATTCAAATGTATCTGAAACAGGTATCTGAAATGTTCCCCATCACAGAGATTTTCAAACACTACTAAGGCATTTATTTGATTGGATAATAACATGAGACTTCTAAAGAAGCCCATAGACCCATTGGAAGATATAAAGTGGGAAAGTGAAGAACCAGTCCAGGCCGGATAGAGACACTTTGATTACTGACATATGTCTTGTGGTGAATACAACAATCAGTACCCCGGCTTTCATCATCCCTGAGCTTAGAAAAGAGGTCTTCACTGGCTTTGAGGTCCCTTAACCAAGAGATATTACCTTTCCTTCACTTGTTCAGAATGTACTAGGAGTCACATCAATGCTGGCTCCATGCCAAGCTGGGAATGTGTGCCTCAAGACCAATAAATTTTTATATCTTCTGCACCTACTCTCAAAAGAGATTTAAAATGGGCCCCCACAAAGTGGCCACAGTGCCTGCTGCCTTGAACCATGCTATCAACTTAGCATGTCCTGTTCCATCTACTTTCGCTTCTTCAAATCAGCCATTCCTCTCTAGCCCCAAACTCAATCCTTACCACTTCTTTCAAAACTGGTGCTCTCACATTCAACTAAAGAAAAGCATCCATTCCAATGCTTTTACAAATCATTACAAGAATATGCCCCATCCAATGATGTGCTTCAGGAGCCTTTACAAAGCCCTACCAATTTCTATCACCACCAACCCACTGCCATCAAACAGAATGGAGTTGTTCTTCTCAATCAATACACCTTACCAGAAAAAAAAAAAAAAAATCACTCAAAAGAAGGTTGCCAGGATGCGATCTTCATTGACTAGGGCAACCTGAGCTTTTGTATCAAGTATATGAACCTTTCTACCTGCAGCCCTGGCTCCGGAACTGGCTACCATGAAAACCACTGGGAAAGCACCTTAAAAAGGCCAATTCACAGGTCCTACCCTTTGTAATCCTGATTCAAAGAACCTGGGGAAAGATCTAGTCCTTGGCCCTAAACAATCTGTTTTGTGATTCTGGAGACATACTCAGGCATTTAGACAGTGAGGCAGAATCCTAAAAAAATTTAACCATCTTTTTGACAGATACTCTCCTTGTGATTAAAGGTCCAAATAATTTCACACAAACTCACTAGGCCTTCCACTTAAGATCCAATGAGTTAAGGATGGCCAATTCCCCCACCCCTACTAGAGCTTTCCACTGGTTGCCACCATGTTTCCTGGGAAAAGCATGTCCCTGAGATGTCTGGCTCACTTCTAACAATGATTAACATCTGGAATCCACAGTTGCCCTTACATGGGGGTGGGGAAAAGGACTAGACAAAATTCAACAATGGAGAGCCAACGTCATTTGTGCTCATTTCTGATTTCTCCTACAGCAATGAATTTTACTAAACTTGATTCCTTTGTGTGCTTCGCTCTGTAATATCTTCCAAACTCCTCCTAGAATCCCTACACCCCTGATTTCATGTCATCTATGACCCAGAAAAAAGCATGAAATAGCCTTCTAAATGGTGTGATCACTCTTAAATTGGACATATTTATTTGCATTTAATTTTAAATCACCATCTTTTCTCTCAAAGGTTTTTGTGATGGTTCCAATAATATTAAGGAATTATGGAGCATTTGCAAATTGGCAGCCTCAGCCTGCAGACACGCTTTCTTTGACCCACACAAGATTTTTATTTGAAAATCTTTAGACAAGGCATACACACTTCAGCAGGTCACAATCCCCACTAATTCTGGCTATTTTATATCTGGCCTTTTTACTCATTTGTTTGATTTGACTGGCTCCTTCAAACATCTGTTTGTAACCTCTGAATTAGACTTTAAGGCATTTCCTAAAGAGATTGTTTAGTTCCTTCCATGGTCCCTTCATGTATGTGAGATGCATCAGGTGTTTAGCGCTGTTACATAAGCAAAATGCAGCAGAGACAAGTTAGTGTTCCTCAGTCCCTGAAAATTAAAGATAAAAAGAAAGTTCCCCAATTCGGTGCACCTACTAATATTCATAAGGAATGACTGCTTGTCTGTGTAATGTATTTATTGTATATCACTTTCCCTCTATGAGACTATAAAAAATACCTGAGAATAGGGACAGTATCGGATTCATCTCTTTGCAAATACTATGTCAGACATTAAAGACTATTCAAATATGGGCACTCAAGTTGTTTTACAACTGAAAGATCATCAGTACTCAATGCAGTATGAACTAAATTAGGTGTATTAAAGGATCCAAAAATTTTAGAGTCAGTAAAGATACTGGCTATTGGGAGTCAAAGTTTATCTGATGGTTGTGAACAGAAGTAGAGAAAACTACACAGTATTTCTGAAAGTGCAAAATTGAAATATGACTAATTACAGTTATAAATCATTAAAAGTTGGAAGTCTGAAACACAGTATCTCACAAGCATTCTAAAATATAATTTCTTTTCAAAGGCTAGCACGCGTAAATAAGAATGCTTTAAAAACAGATACAAAAACAAAGTGAAATTATCACGGCTCAAAAGACAAAGTCTATGGAATACAAAATAGCACATAAAACCATAAAATCAGTTCCCAGTTCAAAAAACCTGCATGAGATGTTGATCTTCCTGTTTTTCATAAACCTTATAATTGTGCTTCCAGAAAACTACCAAGCATCTGCCTCTATGTAGCTAATTCTTTTAATCTTGGAGCTCTCACAAGGAAATAGAGAGTATACTGTGCCAGGATCACTATCTTCTCCAGCCAAAATCATTATATCTTGGAGCCAATTTCCTCTTGGTAAATTTTGATCAAATTCCTTCCATTTGCAGCTTCCTTGGTAGTGGTAATGGCTGCACATGTCACAAGTCAATATATATGTGTATGTTTAACAATATACATTATAAATTTAACAGTAATATGTATACCTATGTACACAGGTAAATATAAGTCTACATATGCAGCCACACATAAATATATATATGAATACTGGTTCCTGTTAAGTCTCTTTATGTGATTCTGTAACTCTCACTCAGGCTATCTAACATTACTTTGGAATTCTGCATTAATCAATAGCTATATAGCTATAATACAATGATAATCAAGGTTAGCAACAATAATTTTAATGCAATGAACAGCTCTTTAAATGCTTCTGAATCATCAAAGAAAAATTAAATTATGTTCTACTTTTAGGGTAAAGGATATTATATCAAAAT
Organism: Geosciurus inauris; assembly: GCA_004024805.1. Lineage (NCBI taxonomy): Eukaryota > Metazoa > Chordata > Mammalia > Rodentia > Sciuridae > Geosciurus > Geosciurus inauris. The sequence goes on from PVHX01008675.1 coordinate 36,430, forward strand.
TCAATTATGTTTAAAAATGGTGATCCATATATAGCTCACACAGGAAATTTTTATGAGTATAAATATTTAATTAATCAGTATACCTTATTTCCCATTTATGCTTGATAAAATAGAACTTTTATAATTTTATATATGATTCTTATCCTTTTTTTTTTAAATATTTTTTTAGTTGTAGGTGAACACAATATCTTTATTTTATTTATTTATTTTATGTGGTGCTGAGGATCGAACCCAGTGCCTCACACATGCGAGGCAAGCGCTCTACCACTGAGCCACAATCCCAGCCCACTGATTCTTATCTTAATAAGTAAACATTACATATATTATTAACAGAAATTACAGATTAACCATGACACTGTATGTTTCAACCTTTATATCTAATTCTTTAATCCTTCAAGTGCCAAAATGCCAACTATCTAGTTGCTGTTGTTATTGTTTAAAATAAACCATATTTAATATAATTAATCTGTTCTGATGAATCAAGGTCATTATTATGAGAATATATATTAGTGCCCTTTCTAAAATGAGTGATATCATTCAGGGGCTTTAAGTGATATCATCCAGGTACCTATCATTGAAATACATGATTCCAGGATACTGTACCTTACAGTCCTTCTGTTGCTTTGGATAGTTCTTTTCTACTTCCTATGTACATATTCATCTCATTCTGACATAACTAGTATTACACAAATTCTAATCTTCAGTCATACGAGTGTCTAAATACAAATGAAAGATGCCTATATGGCTCGTGTATAAAATAAAGCATACAGTCTTTATCACAGCTATTTCACAAAATGCAAAATATTATGGGCAGAGCGAGGCCAGGGGTTATTTTGGTCTGTGATTATGCACCAGGTGAATGAAGAGGCAAGATATCTGGGACATATATCCACTTACCAATTGATATGAAATGCAGAAGAAAGTGATATGTTAAAAACTATGCCATGAGGACACAATTAGCAAAATCCAGTGTGGTAATTTTATAGAACTGACCCTTCTTCTTCAACCATAATTTGTAAAGAGAAAAAGAAGATGGAGAAAACCTATAAATTAAGAGAGACTTTAAAAATATAACAATCACAATGCATAGACCTTAATTCAAAAAATTAAATCCAAACAATGGTTATTTGATGATTCTAGGAAATTACTATTAAATTTTTTAAACAAGATAATGGTAGCCAGGCACAGTGACACATGCCTATAATCCCAGTGGCTTGGGAGGCTGAGGCAGGAGGATCATGAGTTTAAAGCCAGCCTCAGCAATAGCAAAGCACTAAGCAACTCAGTAAGACCCTATCTCCAAATAAAATACAAAATAGGGCTGGAGATGTGGTTCAGCTGTCAAGTGCCCCTGAGTTCAACCCCCAGTACCCAAAAGAAAAAAGATAATGGTATTTTGGTTATGCTTTTTAAAAGATTCCTTACCATTTTGCGTAACACACTGAAATATTTATAGATGAAATGGCATAATTTTAGGATTTGCTTCAAAATACTATCCCAGGCAGCAAGTGGACAGGAGTACAGATGAAACAAAACTATGCCTTGACAATTACTAAAACCAGGTGACAGGTCCATGGGGTCTCATTACACAATACTTCCTTCTTTTAAACATAATTTTAAATTTCCAGAAGAGAAAGCTTTGGAGGATACATAATAGTGTAGTTAATTTGATTTCTAAAAATTATATCAGAGCATTATGCTTGGATTTCTAAACATGTCTAGTTACAAACTTACAGACATGACGTGATGCTATAAAGTTAAAGAAGCTCTGTCATACTATCAAGAATACAAGCAATAATAAGTGTTGGCAAGGATGTGGGGGAAAAGGTACACTCATACATTGCTGGTAGTACTGCAAATTGATGCAACTACTATGGAAAGCAGTGTGGAGATTCCTCAGAAAACTTGGAATGGAACCACCATTTGACCAGACTATCCCACTCCTCGATTTATACCCAAAGGACTTAAAATCAGCATACTACAGTGAAGCAGGCACATCAATGTTTATAGCAGCTCAATTCACAATAGCTAAAATATGGAGCCAATTTAGATGCCCTTCAACAGATGAATGGATAAAGAGAATGTGGTATATATACACAATGGAATATTACTCAGCCTTAAAGAAGAATGAAATTATGGCATTTGCAGGTAAATGGATGGAACTAGAGAATAGCATGCTAAGTGAAATAAGTCAATCCCAAAAAATCAAAGCCCAGATGTTTTCTCTGATAAGTGGATGTTAATCCAGAGTGGGGGGTCAGGGGGTAGGAAAGAATGAAGGAACTTTGGATTGTGAGGAAAGGGGTGAGGCTGTGGGGATGGGAAGGACGATAGAATGAGAGAGATATTATTACTGTATATACATGTATGATTACACTACTGGTATGACTCTGAACCATGTACAGCCAGAGGAATGAGAAGTTGTGCTCCATTTGTGTATAATGTGCCAAAATGCATTCTACTTTCATGTATAACTATCAAAACAAATTTTTTAAAAAGCAGCTCTGACACTATACTAATCTAAATTCTTCAATCTGGCTAAATAATTTCTTCTCAAAACCTTCATTAATCCTTTATTCTAAATGTTATAAACACATAACATTATTTCTTAGGAAACAAAAATTTTTATAGGGCATGTTGCAAAATTAACACAAAAGTTTATAGCTCCATTTTACTAGTTATAAATAAAAGAAAGAAAAACAATGAATGTCTCTTGGTCGCTCTTCAGTCATTAATTCAATAAGCAGCATCTCATTATTTATAGTCTTAAAGGTTTAAAAATTACTGTTAATTTTCTGATTCAGAAAAATATTAAAGTTACCTATGACTTTTTCACTATAAACTGTAAAAATTCACATATATCATAAATTTATAGCCAATTCCAAAATCATTTCTATTCAGTTCCATTCATGTATCAGTATAATATAACAAACTCAATTTGAAACAATAAATATTTTAATCTTTTCCTGACTATAAGGTGTGTTTCACTTGAACAGTAGATTTAGTGAATTGGGATTTACAAGTAATACTGAAGTAGGGGTTGAAACTACAATAGATGGTTACTTTATACCTTTAATATAATAAATTTGTTTTTCAATTAGAATCAAATACCATTGGGATAAATTTTGCTATTTTTAAATGATTCACATAGGGACTGACTAAGCTAAACTGCATATTAGCTGTAAGCATCTCCAAATTAATAAAATAAACAGGCCTTTTTAAAATATATCTTCATATACACCAATCGTATGTAATTGTTATATCAACTGCTACTCTTACAAATCAATATTTTAATATCCTAAAGGACTTTTTTAATTTTAAAAAGTGACTGAAGATCTCTGATAGACTATCTTAGATACTCTAATTAGCTGCCCTTCTTTTTAAAATTCTATAATAATTCAGACTTTTTACTTTTCAATCTGGCTTCTTCATAAATGTTCTTGAAACACATTCAAGAAATGCAATAAATGTGTTGAATGTTTTGCTTATAATAATATTGTACTTCTATGGTATTTTTCAAATCTCAACAACTTAAAAACATTTTGTTCAATGTATACAAGGTCTCCTGAGTCACTGTCAATGCTAGGCTACAAACCACTCTGCCATTAAAGGATTACATCAGCACGGTGTAAGGGTTGAGTTGGCACTTCACTTCGCAGGTTTGAATATCTTGGCTCTCCAAAGCTTGTGTGGGGGCTGCAGTTTGGCATAAAATTCTCAGTTGGATGGAGATAATTTCTCTGAAAAATGTTTTTTAATGGATAAGGTTTTTGCCTTTAAAAATGTTGAAGATAGCATACATTAGAACAAGGTTCAAAATTTATAAGACTCTTTTTCCTTGTTAATGTGCCTATCCCTGTAACTAACTCAAGTACAGCATATTAATCCCTAAACCAGAACTTTCAGTAAGTACAAAAACTCATTTGTATTAATAGTTTAAGTGTAAGATTAAAAATCAAATAAGTTGCTTCAATTATAAAGGAGAACCAGAAGATTTCTTTGTATACACAGACATTTGCTAAGCTCCGTGTTGTTAGGATTATGTGTAGCCCCTGGTCATTTAGTCTCCACACTTCTTTCTGTTTCCATTTTTTTCATTCAAATGTTACTTTCTTCATTCCTCACAAAAGCCTTGTGAGAAAGGTACTACTATTATCAGTTTCATCAATAAGGCACAGATGCTAAGTGCCTTGAGCAGCACGATCACCTGGTGACCCATAAAACAGAGACTAGAATCATCTCTGTTTCACCCATATTCATTTTCACCACCTGTGGTTCTCAACTCTGGTTATATACTACAATTAGCTCTCCAAAACAGCCAATGCCTAGGCTCTCCCCAAGACTAAGTAACTAAATTCAAATCTTTGGGACGTGGAACTCAGCCATCAATATATTCCAAATGTCCTCATGAAAAATCATAGGACTATATGCAGCAATACAAGAACAGAGAGTAGAGGCCAGGCTCAGTGGCATTCGCCTGTAATTCCAATGACTTTGGAGGGTGAGGCAGGAGAATCTCAAGTTTGAGGCCAGCCCTGGGCAACTTAGTGAGACCCTGTCTCCAAAAATTAAAAAACAGACTTGTGATTGGGGGGTCGGGGGCTGTAGAGCTCAGTGGTAAAGCATCCCTGAGTTCAATCCCCTGTGTTACAAAAAAAAAAAAACAGAAAGTAGGATGGCAAACATGGTCAGTATTCAACTATCTGCTTGCAAAACCAAGTTTAAATGTCATTTTCTTTTTTCACCCTAGTCACCCACTTCTCCACTCCCAAGTCAGAAAACACAAGAAAAGAGTTACTGCATTTCATGCCTACGTGAAGTATATTGGGAACATAATATACACCCACTAAAATGTATAAAACAACTCTAACTAAAATGCCTTCTGAATGATGTACAAATTTATACCCTCTTTACAGCTATCTCCCTTAATTATATCTTGTTGCTTCTCATTCTTTCCTGCATCTCTGACCTTCCAACTGACTTTTTTACTTTTCTCTGAAGAATTAGTAAAACTTTGCTGGTGACAACTTCTTTGTTTACCTGAATTTATATTTATTTCACTTAAATTCTTAAAGGATATTTGTGCTAGATATAGAATTTTAAATGAGAGTTGTTTTCTTTTATCATTGAAGTTATTACTGAAATGGCTTCTGTCCCCCATTACTGCTGTTAAGAAGTCAGCTAACAATCAAATGGCTGCCTTTTGTCTCCTCTGGCTGTTTTCACATTATTTTCTGTAATTTTGCCATGTTGTATCAAGGAGTGAACTGCTTCAAAAGTAGCCCATTTAGGATTAACTAAACTTTCTGAATCTGAAGAATTACATTGATTAATTCTCATATGTGGAATATATATTATTTTATAAAACATAACAGGTATATAGATGTTCACAAAACAAAGATGTACAACTTAATAATCACAAAATTAATAACTATGAAAAGAATGGAGCATATGTACAAAGCTAAGCTAATCAGAACATTCTATCTCCCAGAGTAATAACGTTCATGAATACAATGACCCATGTGAGTCTCAACTCTAAGACTTTCTCTTCTTCATGACTTCATGCTGTGATGTTGGCCTAGTGGTCCTGGGAGATGCTATGATGAGACTGAGAACAATGCCAGCATTAGCAGAAGGCAGAGCAAATCCCAGATGTCAATGCTAGAGCCCTAAAACTAGTCATGCTCCAAGCTAGGTGTAAACTGGTTCTTTTCTATTATGTGAACCAATTTGGCTGCATTTTATGTCACCAATATCCCACAAAGTGCCAAATACTACAACTCATCATGTGATTTCCCTTCCAGAAGTAATTTCTTCTTCATCTGAATTTTGTTATAACCCTTCTTTTCTAGTTTATATCACAGTTACATTCTGCCTTATAATCATCAATAGCCTGATCTCCTCCACCACCGAACTGTGAGAATGAAGCACAGTGCCTAAAATATGAGAGGTGCTCAATAAACAGGTACCAAAGAAACTGTGATTACATCAACGAGTCATCCCTATCAGCTAGTACAAGGTCTTTGCATCCCTATCAGCTAGTATGAGGCTTCAAAACATTTTTGTAGGAAGAATCAGCAAATCAATGAGGAGATGGCAATAATATTACAAAACAGGAGAGACCTGGACATACACAAACTGGATTTTAAAATAATCCTAGAATGATCCATGTGGTAGGAGATTGAAATGAAATCAGGTTTTCCTTAATATACATACAGATGGTTGTCTATACAAATATAAATATATGTATATGTATGTATGTATGTATGCATGGGTGTACACACACACACACACGCACACACACACAAATTTCTTTGCTCTGTTAGCTAAGAGGACCTGAAAGCAATGACACCCCAGTAGCAGCAAGCATACCTACAGCTTGGATCTTGGTTTCTAATATCCTTCTTCAATTAAAAAAAAAAAAAATCAGGACTCTTCGGAGAAAAGGTTGATTCCAGGGCTAGAGCAGGTAATACTACAGTGGATAAGCCTAGAGTACTTCACAATGCCAGAAATAAGAAAGTGCTCAGAAAAGAAAGGAAGAAAGGAGGGAAGGAAGGAAGGAAAGAAGAAAGGGAGAGAGACAGGGAATAAGGAAGGGGGGGAGGGTAAAGTAAAGCAAAGCAAAGCAAGGCAGGCCACCCAACAACAACAATAAAAACTCCACTCTAACAATGGGGCATGTCAAAGGAATACAAGAGCCATCTGAAGAAACTTCCAATGGCCAAAGCCAGAAAATTTTGAGTAACAAAATCAACAACATAGTATTGGATTATAAAATACAAAATAAATAAGTAGGCAGTGATATAAAAAAGATTGAAAAACAAAGGAGAATAAATAAATATTCCATGTGGGAGAACTTAAAATAATTTATTGTAGATACTTCGCCTTCAAAGACAGAGAGCCTAACTCTCCACATCCTAAGTAGAAGCTGCACAAGGGGACTCCCTTCCAAACAGAATAATCCCTCAGGACAAGTACCAACATCGTGTACAACCAGAGAAATGAAAAGTTGTGCTCCATTTGTGCATAATGAATCAAAATGCATTCTGCTGTCATGTATACCCAATTGGAATAAATAAATTTAAAAATATATCAACAATAAAAAGTCATATTGATAGTGTGTACCCTTGAGAACGGCATTGTAACTTTGAGGTCTTCCAACCAAAAGCCCATAACCACAGTCAAACCATGATAAAAGCACCAGACAAATTCCAACTAAAGGACATTCAATTAAATATCTGACCAGCTACTCCTCAAAATTGTCAAGGTCATCAAAAACAAGGAAAGTATGAGAAACTGTCACAACTAAGAGGAGCCTCAACAGACATGAAGACTAAATGTAATGTGTATTCTATATGGGATCCTAGAACCAAAAAAGGACATTAGGGAAAAACTAAGAAAGTATGAATAAAATATAGACTTTAGTTAATAAAAATGTGTCATGGCTGGTTCATTATTTGTTACTAATGTACCACAGTAATCAAAGAAATTAGCAATAGGGGAAACAATGTAGGGTACACAGAAACCCTCTGTACTATCTTTGCAATAATTCTATAAATATAAAACTGAAAAGTTCAAAATTAGCCCTTCTCTTATAAGATCCTATTTATCAAAAGCACACAAAACAAGCTAGTTATAAGACCAACCTGGAAGCAAGTGGAGAATTTAGAGATCTTGAGGAAATATAATCAATAATCAACTGTACATTCTTCTTTAAAAATGTATAATAAAACTTTGACTTTGAAAAACAATTATATCCACATGAAGTTCATAACTATTTCTAGAAGTATACTTAACAGTAGGTGGCTAAAAAGTCATACCATCAAAAATTTCTGGCATCTTCAATACACTAAGAGAAAAAATATGATCCTCAGCCCATGAGCAGCTCACAAAAGCTTTAATATGCTGGTAAACCATATTAGGAAGGAAAAAAAGAAAAACAAAACCCAAGTCTGGAGTAGTTTCTTAAAATCACAGCATAAACTAGCAATTAATATTCCCTTAGCTTTTTATTCTAAACCTCTCAGAATCTGCCCCAAACTACCTCTATAGCTGTACTTTCTACTGTTTGCCTATGATGGCAAACTCTACTGTAAGCCAACTGGTTTGCTCAGTACTTCCAATATGCCATCCTTCTCTGAAGCCTGTCCCCCTGCCTACAGTGCTATCCTCTCCTCTCTTCATCTTCTAAATCCTACCCCTGCTTAAAGACCCAACTAAAACACTTTCTCTTCCATAAAGCCTCAGATCACCCTGGGCTCAACAATCATGACTTTAGTACCACTGATGTGGTACTAAGCACATTCATTCATTAAAACACAAATCCTTAGTATGTAGTTACCAGGTACCTGCTATCAGAGGTATCAGGAAAAGCAAAGATGAGTAATACAAAAGTCTCAGTCTTCAAAACACTCTTGGAATTACAGAGAAGACTAAAAGATAAGCCATCAGTAGAAAAAGCAGCACCAGGTGTGTGACTGCATTGTGACAATACACTGTACTACAATTTGCTATAGTTATTTATTTTAATGTTTGCATCCAGTTTCTCCAATTAAAACGAAGTCTTCCTGAAAAGTAAGTCTTCCTATCTTACTCAATGCTAACGAGTTAACCAAAAACAATTCTGGCAGTCTAGTAAAACTTGTACTTCTCTCTTAAGAGAAACACCAGCAGAATCCCTGTTCACAGATGTTAGACTTAAAATGATGAATTAATAGATGGCTTTCCAGTAAGTTACTAACCATAGCCAACTATTACTTATTCACACTAAGAGAAAATAGAGTTACGAATTCACAAGTTATCACCATTTTACTTAATCAACAATGTTAAGTGGTGCTCATTATTTTCTATGAGTAACATTTAAAATTAAGAGAAGGGCTAGTTTGAGACAAATTTTTTTATGTTCATGACGAGGTACTAACAATCAGGGACAAGTCAAAAGGATAGAATCCAATTTTAAAAGATGCTTCAGGTGAATCTATAATGTCTCAGAGAAATGCTATGGTAATCTACCAAGTAAAAATACATTGAAGCCAGGCGCGGTGGCACAAGCCTGTAATCCCAGCACTTTGGGAGGCTGAGGCAGGAGAATTGCGAGTTCAAAGCCAGCCTCAGCAACAGCGAGGCGCTAAGCAACTCAGTGAGACCCTGTCTCTACATAAAACACAAAATAGGGCTGGGGATATGGCTCAGTGGTCGAGTACCCCTGAGTTCAATCCCTGGTACCAAAAAAAAAAAAAAACCAAAATACATTGAAAAATGTAGAGGACATAAGTGCATGGGCAAGACATAGAAAAGCACTGACAGTGGGAGCATGCTGGAAGAGTAACACTCATCTCTAAATGGAGTTGTATTTCTTAATACTTGTCTGCATTTTATAAGTTGTTAAAAATGAAAATATGGCTGGCATGGCAGTACACACCTGTAATTTCAATAGCTTGGGAGGCTGAGGCAGGAGGATTGCAAATTCAAAGCCAGTCTCAGCAACTTAGAGAGACTCTCTCCCAAAAAAGGGGGTAAGGAGGGGTGGTGGTAGCTCAGTGGTTAAGTACCTGTGGGTTCAATCCCCAGTACAGAAAGAAAGAAAGAAAGAAAGAAAGAAAGAAAGAAAGAAAGAAAGAAAGAAAGAAAGAAAAAGAAAAAGAGAAAATACATTATTATAACTGAAAAATCTAACTCTTCCAGGGGAATGGTGGAGAGGACAGGAGATAATAACAAGAGGATGACAAAAACAGAGGACCAACCAAAGACAAAGGATCATCTCCAAAACTGATCATTATAGAAATTCTCTGGATAAGCAGATTCTTGAACTGCAATGGTTTATACTCAACTCAGTGCCTCATTTTCCCAAAGGCATGTTTTACAAATTCAGTCATGTAAATCAAAACTGGCAACATCTGCTAAATGTTATATTTGCCATTGGATTTCAAAAAATAACTCGGTTTGCCTTTTTATCATTTGTCTTATGAGTGTGAACATTTTAAATGTACCTTGTTTGTACTTTCAAGATGTTCTGTTTTTCTACAACTATGCTTTTAAAAGCCTTGTTTATAACACATGCTTTCAAAATTATATGTGTGTATGCATATTAATAATCTTCTCCTTAATCCACAATTGGCTATAATAGCAACAATTTTGGAAAAATAGATGAAATCATAAATCATCATTTTTAAATCAGGAGTCTTCCACTGCCTCCCTTTAGGAAGCACATTTTTTAAAAAAGAGTAACCTCGACTTCCTTCCCACTTCATAAAATGCTTCCATTGCTGATAAGTTAAAATAGACAATGATGGAAGTACAAGAAGAGCTTTTTATCAGTGCATAAGCCAATTTGCCATCAGAATTTCTAGTAATTCTCTCATATTCTCTTGGGTCATTTATTGATGCATCCTTTGATTACAAGCTGCATCTGACTCAAGAGAACCAGAGGTACCATCTCTAAGCGATGTTCTTATTCTACACAAGGAAAATCTATTGAAGCTTAAAAATCTAGGTTTTTTTTTAGATGTTCAATAAATACTTATTGATTGATTGGACATTGATTTGATTAAACATCAGAAAACAAAACACTAATGAGCTCCCCACATTCTCCCTTGAGCCAGATTGTCAGAAAAAGAAAACACTGAAGGCACTAGAGGTAGCAGTGAGAGTGCAGGCTGGGCGTGGTGGTGTGTGCCCATAGTCCCAGGACTCAGAAAGAAGAGGTGGGTGGCCAGATGGCAACACAGGGATACACTGTCTCAAAATGGAAAGACTGTGGGCTTAGGGTTCAGACACTCATTTATTAGGCATATGATCTTAAAGTTTATTTCTTAACCCCTCCAAGCCTTAGTATCCTTTTCTTCAAAGAAGAAAAGTAGTACATATTTCAAGAGATGTACTGAAGATTGAAATAATATACATTATATATTGAACACATTCCTGGGATGCTGTGAACACTCAATAACTGAGATTAGTTAGTATCAATCTTTAACAACTTCTTGGAGAGCCTAGAACAGTATGAACTTGACGAGAATGGCCTCCACATTCACAGTAGTGCCAGAAAGTCATCTATTCAACCAGCCATTATTCTGTAAAGCCAATTTTGCTTTAAAGGAAAATCCAGGCTTTCTTAATAAAGAAAGCAGGAGTTATGAAATATTGTGTTAATTTTTATTAATTTTAGAGGCCATTTTTATTAGCATCAAATATTTTATTATCTATTAATAACTAATTCTGATTAATTCTGTATTCTTACCAACAAAGTGTGTGGGATTTTTATAGTTCACTAAAGACTTTTGTACTTTTGCTTTGAAAGTAAACGGTAAAAACCATATGCTTTCCAAATACAATACAAATAACATGCTGCTATGGGGATACAGCAGCTTTGTACAGACCAGTACTCTCAATAAGAACAACTCTAAAGTGAGGTAAAATACAGAAATCAATTGGAAAGCATCTGCTATGAGCAGAAGCAGTGAGAACTGGAGGGTCAGAGAATCCAGCAAGGAAAGAGCCTCAGAAAGAAAGCTGACTTCTGCAGCTGCTTTCACCCTAGGAATATCTGCAAATTCTGGGCACAGCAGGGAAGCTGGGAATCCAGGCCATACCCAGTCACAGAGCTGCTGCTGAGGCTCAGAAAAACCATGGGAACTTTTGGCAGAGTGTTGAGAGACCTCAAACATGCAGCCAGTTGCCCTCAAGACTTTGATGAATTCTGGCACAGTCTAAGGCAAGAGGCTAAATTTTAAGAAAAAGCATCTGAAGAGCAGAACAGAGCTATTTTGCAAGACAAAATTTAGAATTTGGGCTCCATGAGGGTGAAAATCCACACTACTTATGTGTTCAAATATTTGATAAATAGCATAGCATTCTGTTTTAAGACATGTTATGGGCCAACACTGACCACTCCAGGCTCCCAACCACCCCAGGAGCGCTCCTTCAGGAACAGACGTGGCCTTACCAAAGCCATAAAACAGCCTCAACTCAGTAAAGTACCCATCTGGAATAAGATGATCAGCCTGTGTGCCTACCAGAGAGGACAATGAACCCTCTTTCAAGAAGAAACTGGCATCCTCTGAGCCTCTGTTCTTTCTTTCTTTTTTTTAATTTTGCTTTTGTGGTGTGGGATGTCACATGCTAAGTCTGCACTCTGCCACTGAGCTGTACACCCTCAGCCCAACCTCTGAATTTTTTAACTGGAATACCTGACATTTACCTAAAACTACTTGAAACACCAAATACAGAACCCATATGACTGATAACTAAGGACAAAAGCAAGCAAAACAAACAGATCCAAGGATAGTCCAATATTAGAATCAGTTCATAAAGACTTAAAAAGAAACATGGTTAAGATATGCAAGGAAATGAAGAAACTGTGCAGAATATAAATTAAAAGTTAAAAGAAATTCACCAGAAAATTGAAAACCTATAGAAAAGAACCAAAGAGAACTAGACAATTGAAGAATGTAGCATCCAAAGTTAAGAACTCATTAGATGGGTTTAAGAGAAGAAAATTAACCAGAAGGTAGGTTTGGCATTGCCATTTGGGCCATTTGCTCATTTATTGCCTCTCATCTTCTCAATCCACTCTACTTTACCCTGTCTATGAAACTGGGGCTGACCCTGTAAACATTTTCCTTTGCCATCTGGTACAATGTCTAGCTTATCATGTGATGTAGGGACAGTGCAAGTCACAGCAGAGGAAGGAACTTCTCACACTGGAGCTGGTGTACTTTTGGGTGAAGTTGCCAGAAGCATGCAGACACCCAGCAGTGCCCATCTTCCGGCCCATTTCTCTATACCAGCTCATATCTACTCAACAGCCCCAGGCTACCAGCACCCAGTAGGCCACCAGCACCAAACTGACTTAGCCTCTGGCCCCAGCACCCCAATGAGAGTCCCCAGCTTCCAATGGCTGCAACCATACCCTCTCCAACAAAGAGATGGAAATCTCAGTCTTGGGACGGGGAGCAGGGTGGGGGAATGGAGAAAGGGTCTTCCAAGTTTGTTCTTTCTTAGGTACTGCCACTCTTTTTTTTTTTAATATTTTTTTTTAGTTGTTGATGGATCTTTATTTTATTCAATTATTATTTATTTATGGTGCTGAGGATCAAACCCAGTGCCTCACACATGCTAGGCAAGCACTCTACCACTGAGCTACACCTCTAGCCCTTTTTTTTTAAATTTCTTTTTTGTTGTTGTTGATGGATCTTTATTTTATTCATTCATTTTTTATATGTGGTGCTGAGGATCAAACCCAGTGCCTCACACATGCTAGGCAAGCGCTCTACCACTGAACTACAGCCCCAGCTTGGGTATTACCACTCTTACCACTGCTTGTCTTCATTCTTTAAAGTCAGTTCTGTTAGCCCTTTAAGTAGTTAATAATTCTCTATATTAAATTTTCCCTATTCAAAATACTACTATAATTTGTCTTCTGGCTAGACCTGACTGATAAACTAGAAAAACTTGAGACAACTCAAACTGACTTAGCCTATATACCATGTGGGCCTAGCAAGTTCTCCCCTCAACAAATCTCCACAGAAATGCACACATATAGTCACCAAGACATACACAAGAATGTTCCCAGCAGCACTACTCACAACACACACACACACACACACACACAAACAGAAAATAACCCAAATGTCAGTCAATAGTAGAATGGATAAATAAACAAACTGTGGTATGTTCATACAGTGGAATATTATTGGCAATGAGCATGAATAATAACCAAAAAAACTATAAATAAATGTTAAGTGAAAGAAGCCAGACACACAAGTACATCTGTTTGATTCCATTTATATAAAGATAAAAAGAGGTAAAATTAATAATGGTGATATAAGTCAACATAGCATTTACTCCTAGGTAAGGCAGTCAGAGAGATGGAAGTGGGTATGTGTAGAGCTTCCCAAAGCTGGAAATGGTCTGTTTCTTGATCAAGGCCCTAGTTGCATGGATGTATTACTTCTGTGAAAGTAAATGATATACACTTTTGGAAATCACAATATACGCTTGTGATTTTCATTTCTCCCCATGCTATTCATTAAGAGTAATCACATTAAAATACATACTACATACAAATAATCAGACTGTTTCTAAGGCCCTGATGCTTACTATACAGGCAGACTGTGGCAAAGTGCTCCGCTCTGTGTTCCCGCAGGACCTTGTGCATACATTTCCATTCCAGCACTTACACTTAAGGCCACAGTTCTCTTACTTATCTGTCTTGAGCACTATGTTCAGCTTAAGGCCAAAGATAAGTCTTTTACAGATCCCAATTAAGGCATGAAAAGGGAATTTGAAAAATGAGAAAGCATTCTATTTTAAAATGTGTTGCAGGCCAAGGCACTTGGAAGTGTCTGGGGAATGGGAGCACCACATGTCTGGATGGCATTTTTCAATAGTGTGACATACAGTCAGTCCATTTCAGCTTAGTGCAGTTGGAGCATATATTTCATCTACAGGGAATGGGAACTACTTTGCAAGAACATCCATTCAAAAGGTGTCTTTATGTAGATAGCACAGTAAAGAGCAGAGGAGGAAAAGCGACAAGGCGTTAGTACACTCGCATTCTGTGCAGAGTCAAGGAAGACACAAACCACCAATGAGTAGTAGCTGCAGTGGCAGTACCCTGTAGAATTTGTCCTGAACACTAAAGGGACCCTAACTGTCTTCAAACTAGAAGTTCAGGTAGCAGTGGTTTCCAATCTCATAGTGAGACTGCAGTATGTTCTTCTCATTTAAATTATGATCTACACTTCCTCCTTCTTACAAGTTTATTTTGAATTAAAATGAATTATCATTATTTGGGGAGAAAGAATTTCAAAATACCCTTTGAAGCAGCTGAACCTACCACAGAGTGTTGCAAAACAGGCCAAAAATCATTTTTTTTGGAGGTTAGGTGAGCTGATTTCTACCTCCCGAATTTTTCCAACATTAAATTTTTGCTACTGTTTTAAAATTTTAATTTGAAGTATATTTTCTTTCTTAAAAACCAGCAAGTCCTTTAAGGAAGACAGAACTTAAAAGGAAACCTATTCATCCAATACATATGTTTGCCCCTTAACACACCAGGCTCTCTTCTGATTACTAACAGTGAGAAAAACAAATCTATTCTCTAACGAAGCTGTCACTCCAGTAATGAGACAAGGGTAATCTACTATCCCAGTCTGCCTAGGACTGTCCCATTTTAACACTGAATGTCTTGCACCCCACAAAATCCTTAGACCCAGGCAAATCAGGGCAGTTGGTCACACCAGTAGCAACAGACAACAAATATGTTACGTTCCATCACTGTGACAAAATACCTGAGATAAACAGCTTATATGGTTTCAGAGGTTTTAATTTATGGTCATTTGGCCCATCACATGTGGACTGTGTTGAGACAGAACACATCATGGAGGGGAGCTTGTGGTAGAGCAAACCTGCTCACCTCATGGGAGCCAAGAAGCAAAGGGGGGCGGGGGCTGCCATCCCAATATTCCCTTCAAGGGAAGAGCCCCAATAACCTAACTTCCTCCCGCTAGGCCCCTACCTCCGAATAAATAAGCAACTAAACATCATTAAACAGTGATACGTGCAAAGAAAACAGAATATGATAAATGTTCGAGAATAATGGGAAGGAGCTACTACTTTGTACAGAGATATTGGGGGTGGCCTCTCTAATAGAATGACATTTAAAGAAAAGATGAGAACAAGCCATTCAGATAACTGGGGCAAGAGTTTCAGGCAATAAATGGAAATCTCCTATTGACTGGCCCTAAAGTAGGAGTGTACCTACAATGTCTGGAGGCCTATGTGGCTAGAGAGGAGTAAGCAAGAAGCACAATGGAAGGAGATGAGATGAGAGAACCAACTGGGTGACAGATAAAGCCTAGCCTGCCCATCACTTGGGGCTCAGCACAAATCTCCAACTTCATCAAGGTGATTTTAATCCCATAATCCCAACCTATAATAATTTCCATTTCTCATTATAATGAAACCTCTGCCTCATTTATTGAGCATCCTTTCTTCTTACATCATATAGTATATGTTAAAACACTATTCAACTATCCCATAGCACTTTGTAGCAATTATTCCAACATATATAATATCTGTTTATTTGTTTTCATGTATCTATATCTTTCCTCCCTAAAACTTAGCCTCCTTGAAGCAAAATCCCACATGACACAACAATGGACATACAGTGTACAATCAATACCAAAGGATAGAAGGTTCCTCAATTGTCTTTTGTTCATTTGTATGCTTTTGCATTAGAAAAGGAGGACACCAAAAAATCAATGCCTTATTCATAATACTATATACAAAACAGTACGACAACAGATAGAACAGGATTCAGTAGAAGACTAACTACTAAAAAATTAACTTACACTGCAGGAGTGCCTTTTTAGTCAGCCAAAACTTAGGACACAAGGCTAAGATCAAAAGTACAAACAGCAAAAAAAACAAAACAAAACAAAAAAACCTCTACAAATAACCACCTCTCGAATCAAGAATCAACTCTAAGAGGCCTTGAAAAATACTTCTAAACACATATTATCTGGATGATTTTCATGTTTTTTGTTAAAAATTTTCCATGACTACTATCGAAACAACATGACTGCTCCTTCCTCTATGTAGTAAGTGTTGTATCTGCATGATCGTCTCACACTGTTAAAGTTCTGTGTCTGTTCTCTCCCCCACTATCCAGGGAACACAGCTAGAGCAGAGCTCCATGGCCTAGTGTAACATTCAGTTAATGCTGAATTCAATGGTTTGAAGAATGAATTATTAGCATACATAATATAAAGTAATAAAGAAAATCTAGAGTTCGTAAGTGTTGACTTTTTTAAAATTAGTTTTCAAAAATATTATGAGCTTACTGTGATGCTGCTTCGACTTCTTGCTTGGGAAATGCTGTAAGATCAGTTAAAAAGCCAGGTGCAGTGGTGCACACCTGTAATCCCAGCACTTTGGGAGGCTAAGACAGGAGAATAGCGAGTTTAAAGCCAGTCTCTGCAACAGCAAGGTGCTAAGCAACTCAGTGAGACCCTGTCTCTACATTAAACCACAAAATCGGGTTGGGGATGCGGCTCAGTGGTCAAGTGCCCCTGAGTTCAATCTCTAGTACCAAAAAAAAAGAATAATGTAATTAAACACCCAGATAACAAGTGTTGGCGAGGGTGTAGAGAAACTGGAACTCATGTAGTGCTGGTGGGGATACAAAATGATACACCATTTTTGAAAACAGTTCTGGTGGTTCCTCACAATGTTAAATACAGGCCAGGCACAGTGACACATACTTGTAATCCCAGTGGCTCAGGAGGCTGAGGCAGGAGGATCATGAGTTCAAAGCCAGCCTCAGCAACAGTGAGGCACTAAGCAACTCAGTAAGACCCTGTCTCTAAATAAAACACAGAATAGAGCTGGGGATGTGGCTCAGTGGTTGAGTGCCCCTGAGTTCAATCCCCAACACCCCTCCAAAAAAAAATGTTAAACCCAGAGGAACCACTTGTTAAATTGCACACCTGAAGGATATTACCAAGAGAAATTAAAACATGTCCATACAACAGCAGTACTTAAAATAACCAAAGCAAGGAAACAACCCAAACAATCCCAAATGTCCATCAACTGACAAGTGGATAATGAAATGTGGGTATAGGCATACAATGGAATATTATTTGGCAATAAAAAAATAGAAGTGTTATATGCTACATTGAAAACATCATGCTAAATGAAGACAGTCAGCTATAAAGAATCATATATGTTAACGATTTCATTTACACAAAATTCCCAGAATAGGAAAATCCATAGAGACAGCATACAGATTAACTGTTGCCTAGGGTGAGGAAGACAGGAAAAGTGGGTTTAGGGCTTCTTTGGGGGGTGATGACAATGTTCTAAATTTGTGGTAACAGTTGCACAATTTTATGAATATACTAAAAACCACTGCATTATACACTTTTTTTTTTTAATATTTTTTTAGCTATAGATGGACATAATGTCTTTATTTTATTGCTTTGTATGTGATGCTGAGGATCGAACCCAAGGCCTCACGCATGCGAGGCAAGCGCTCTACCGCTGAGCTACAGCCCCAGCCCCCGCATTATACACTTTAAATAAGTGCATGGTAAGGTATATAAATTGTCTCATTAAAACTGTTATTTTTTCAAAACTAGTGCTGTCCTCCAAATGGAAAATGATACTCACTGGAAATAATGTCAAGCAAAGGCAAACACCCAGGCAAGGGATGCAGCTCAGGGGCAGAGCACTCGCCTAGCAAGTGCGAAGCTCTGGAATAGACCCCCAGTTCCACAAAAAGAAAGAAAGGGGAAAAAAAAAAAAAAAGACAAACAGCCTTCTGTTGGAGATGTTTCTACAAAAGATAATTCAGTCAGTGGTAGTGGTTGCCAATGAACAGACTAGTACATAAAAACAGCCAAGAAAATTTAATAGCTTGGATTCTCAAAGTATCTAATTCCAGGTCCAATGGGGTCCAGGGAGCTTTATTTTAACGGGCTTCCCAAATTACTCTAATACATGTCCAGAATCAGGAATCAATGAACCACTAAGCCCCTTACTCAATGATTTCATGATTCTCTGGTGGCTATGAGGTATCTATCTCTACATTAGGTATCTGTCTAGTATTTTGCATTCATTTGAAAATCTCAAGTTCCTCAGTGGAACTTGAATGATGATTCTGAGTTTAGAAAGAGATGACTTCATCCAACATCACAGCCCTGCACATATTTCTATGAACTTTATGTGTGCCTTTTTCTTATGACACTTCAAATCTTCCTTTTTTTTCCCCAGAGAGGAACAGCAGGTTTAAATAAATTGCTCTATATAATAGATCACATATATTCTCTAAAACTACATTTCTCACACTGAGCCACATTGAAGAATCCATTTTTCTCAAATATTTATAATTTAATAATATATTTTATTTTTTAAAAGTACAAGTAGAATATTGTACTAATATTAATAAATATTGTAGAATCAAATGCAAAATTTTCATAGATTTTTAAGATAAAATCCAGAAACTTCAAAGAAATCCTATTTTTGCCACAGGAACTACTTTGGACTACACTCCCAGACTCTAAGGGTACATATTCATTCCCTTCTGCAATTTGTAGTTCAGTACAGAAGTCTAGGCCTTCTACTCCCTCCCCATGGGTGATTAAATATGCAATCCCTCTTCATTCAGATCCATATATAGACAAGCAGGTTATTAGTGACTGTGCTCTGAGCACTTCAAGAAAGGAAAGGGAAAAAAGTATGAACTAAATCCAAGAACTAAACCATAATTGTTTAGAGTTAAATGAATAGTCTTCCAAGGTGAGCTCAGGTAGTGTCTGCTGGGGAGGAGGCCTTATGGTTTACCCTGTCCTGGCATTTTAACCTAACAGATATCAAGTGTAACTTCCCAGCTATTTGGACATCACCCAGCTAGTGGGGGTGTACTCTGCTTGCTTATCTAGGCTTGTCCAGCCTACTAGTCCACAAAGAAGACTTGAGCAAGCCTAATTCAGTCCTTAGATTAACTATCACTAAAGAGAAAGTGTTCCCCTACATTTCCAATCTTTCTCGTAGATCTAGCGCTCTGATTTTTCAGCTGTTCTTTTTCAGTTATTTTTTTTAAATGTAATAACCATACTCGGGGACAAAAACTTCAAAAGAGTGGAATCACAGTATCAGCTCTGACACAGAATTATATAAATCATGTAAATCTTCTCAGCACTAAAATAGAAGAGTAAAATAAGATGAATCTTAAGGTCTTTTCTTTAAATTCTACATCCACAATATTTGCCAATACAGAAGATATGCAATACAAATTATAAAGACAATTCTAAAAAAAGAAGTTGTAAACACATCTTTCTCATCTTTTCCATTATAGTGTTCCCTCTTGCATCATCCTAGCCAAAGCCTCTTCTCTCTGTCCTGGATTTTTATAACAATCCTCAATTACAGTCTTCAATCTCTCCTTAATCCATTATATTGACTACACTGCCATTAGATGATTCTCCTATCAATTCCTTCAGAGGCACCTAGTCCAGCATTCACTGCCCTCCACGGTCTTGACCCAGTTTATCTAACCCTTTTTAGCCCTTTCTTACATCAACTTCCATTTCAGCAAATTTGTCAGTGCCTTCTTCTGCAAAGCATTATACAAACCATGGCTTTTTCAAATTTGCTTATGTCCTCCCCTACCTAAAATACTTTGCCACACTTTTCATTTTCCTTCTATTCTTCAAGAATGAGTACGAACCTCACCTATCCTGCAAAGTTTCTCTGGTCTCCCTTCTTTAAATTCCAGAGGCACCTGGCCTGTGATATATCTTTGGCATCTGGCATATGTTTCCCTCCACTGGGCAGATTTAAGGCAAGAGAGGTTCATAGCGATACTTCTGCCTCATCTTCTAGCAGGTAAGCATCTCAACTTTAATATAGAGTGAATATATGACCTAAGGCATGTAAAGAGGCCATATTTAACTTACAATCTATTTGAAATCAAATAAAATAAAAGCTTATATTCAATTATTAGAAATTTCACAACATACCCATCTTACTCTTGCCAATGGCATTTTTATAGCTATGTTCTAAATTTTAAAATCATTCTTTAGGTTTGGGTTAATGATTCCCCTTTAAAAAGAATGAGGGAGGCAGAGATTTCAAAGTAAGCCATCAAAACTTCTAATTACACAACTTTAATGACACAAAAAATTCCAGAAAACGAAACTAAGAACACAGTTATAAACAACAATTAAACCTCTTGTAGTACAAACATCACAACAAACTTGAATTCAAGGGGGGAAAGAAAGTTGTTCTGTCTGGTTAGAATCATTTAAACAAAATGGCACGTGTTTTTCTCCATCGGCCATGCAAAACACAACTTTTATATAAACCTCATGTGCTCTGATAAGAGCCACCATCCCTTACCCTAGTAATGACTATTCCTACTTTAATTCCAGAAACATTTTATTTCAACTACCAAAGATTTTGGTTTTGCTTAGTAAAGACCACTGAAACTGGTCTTCACATTTTTGATAAATGATGCTGAGATAATATGCACAGAAATCTAAATTTGCCACTTTTACTTCTATACACACACGCATACAGCACACAAAGCCTCTTTAAAAGCCAAGAAACACTCTCCAAACCAGCCCTGTGATGAAGTGTTAGTAAACATTATAAAATTGATTGCAGGCATAAAATATCATGTTGAAACAAAGAAAATGTTTTCAATATGTCTCTTTAAATTGAAGTAAAAATATTTCAACGAATATCCTGAGATTTTCATTGATTTGAAATCACCTGAAACTAAAATTTCAATGAATAAAAATTTCTTCTTTAAGAAATTTTTGGCACCTGAAGAGTTATACTTATTCCAGGGGATAAAGAAAAGTGGGGTGAGGAAAAATATTCACATGTATGACAAATGTATCTGTTAGGCAATTGTTGAAAGCCAATTTTGTTTTCTTTTCAACAAAGAAAAATCATCTGAGTGAGCCTGAGTACTCACGTGCAGAGCCGAGGGGTCTGGCAGGAATTCAGCATCCTCTCCAAAGATAAAATCAGGGGGCAGCTCTGGGTATTGGGCGTTGAAAATGATATCCCCTGAAATAAAAGAAAATGGCAGGCCCTTCTTATTTCCTTATTAATGTATGAATGTTCTGAAGAATGTATCAGGAAAACCTGCTAAAGAAATTTAAATTCATAAGATCTAGTACTTATGAAAGATTAATTCTTCAAATAAAAGAACTGATATCTTCTTTTAAATTAACATTCACAACACACAATCAAAAAAGTTGAACACACTATGAATATAAATACCCAAGTAAAAAAGTTGAAGCAGACCCATCCAAAATACATACTGATTCTTTTTATAGGAAACATCACTGTCCAATCAGTGCCTGCTAATTAAGAAGCATTTACTGAAAACTGATTCAGTATAAACATAGGCTGTGCCTTACAAAAAATTAAACATACATACCTTTGTATAATGGAAAGAATACTTGGTTTGGAATTTTTCAAAAATGTTATTTATATTCATAAGGTCCCTTCATTATCTATTAACTCAGAGATCTTGGGCATGTTTCAACATCTTTAGACTTCAGTTTCCTCATCAATGAAAGGGGAATACAATAGTACTGATGTCACAAATTTGTTATAAGAGAAGGAGTGTGTCTGGCTTAGTGTCTTGCATACAGTAAGCACTCAACAAGTGAAACAGGAGTACTGGTCTGCTTGGTAGTAGTAGTATTTTTAAATTTAAGACCAATTTCAAAGTCTCACAAGCAAATTTGTGTTCTCCTACCTCTATGTTTCTTTCCTGTCTCCTTCTTTAACTCCTTTTCCCCCTTTATTCATCAGAAGATTCAGTCCTCATCATTCTGTTAAAACTAATAAGATTAGTTTAATGACAATTTAATACCCACTTGGGATTTCAGTGTGTCAGGGTATATATATTTATGTAAGTGCACATAAACCTCTGAACACGTGCACACTACAGTTTTATAAGTCCAATCATTTTTATTGTTCGAATGATAAATCTACATAATGATATCCAAATTTAAACATTCAGATTTCAGTTCTAATTTGAGCCCTTAAATCTCTATGTACTAGGCATTTCAATGTCAGACTCAGCGAGCATAAAAACGTGATCGTGTCTGTCCCTGCTCCCACTGCTCTTCCTCTAGCTAACTACCTCTCTCCCTATTGCCAGAGAGAGCACTCTTAATAATGATCCATGCTGAAACTTCAATGTCATCTTTAAACTCACACACACAGCATTTATACTCTTATAAAACAAGTTGTCTCTTTACTTCCTCCCAAATGAGGATTTTCCCTACTAACAACTCTCTCCAGGCCTTGATCACCTAGTTCATACATTCCTACATTCACGGAATAAAGACTCAAACTTTGCTTTGGGTACTATGTTAGGCACTAAAGATCAAATAATCCTGCTATTAAAAAGCTGACAAACTAAAAGAACTCAATCATATTCTCTTTAAATAGCATCCTGGCCCATCCTGCCCTCCAGCCCATAATATACGCTATCACCAAGTAAGTCTTCTTAAAGTACTATTTTACCCCCAAATTTCCTAATTTAGAAAACTGTAATGATTCTCAAATGTCAAATGAGGTAAAGGCAAACTTCTCAAAATTTTTTTGGGGGGAGTACCAGGGAATGAATTCAGGGGCACTTAACCACTAAGCCACATCCCCAGCCCTTTTTAATATTTTATTTAGAGACAGGGTCTCATTGAATTGCATAGGGCCTCGCTAAGTTGCTGAGGCTAGCTATGAACTCACCATCCTCCTGCCTCAGCCTCCCAAGCTGCTGAGATTACAGGCATGCGCCACCAAGCCCGGCTCAAACTTATATTTAATAACCTCCAAAATATGTTCCTATCTATTTATCCACCCTTCTCTCAATCCACAAGCCAATACAAATCTTCTTTCCAGCTGATATGTTCCACTGAATGCCCTTCAAATGCTAAAACACCCAGGTGAAATGTTCTCTCCTCTTGCTCAGTTCTTACCATCCTTTATGAGCCTGCTCACATTATTTTCTCTTGCACAAAGCCTTCCCTAATAAACCTGGAAAACACTAATCACTGTTACTTCTCAAATTCAATAATACAGTTTGGTCATACCACTCACTTGAGTATTTAATTATAAATTCTCTTATATTGTTTTGCTGTTGTATTAATTTTTTAAAATCATAGTAAGCACAAGCTACATATGAGGCACTATGATACGCACTGTGTCAATACAAAGATACTTATGCTCAAAGAGTTTATGTTTATTGAGGGAGACAAAACATACACAGCAGCACAAGGTAAGTACTTCTACCAGGTTTTCCTAAACATACTGCAAGCATCCAAAAAATAGGCATTCTTATACTCATCTCACGTTTCTGAGAAGGCAAAGCACAATACATATAGAGTATACTTGAAAACTGTTCAAAACATGAAAGAAATTTATTCTTTGAATTGAATATCTAAATACTGAGAAAGTCTAAAGAATAAAGCATGGCATTAAAATAATTGAAATACTTGTTATTTGCCCTGGTCATGGTTTTCAACTTTTTATTTCTCAGACTAGTAACATTGTAATGGAAATTCTAAGGACTGCTGAAAAGAAGAAAGAAAGAAAAGAAGAAGAAGAAAGAATAGCAGAATTGTTTCCAGAGCTTTCTGGAGGAAATAAACTTACGCAAAAAAAAAATATACCATGTAGGGGCTGGGGTTATGGCGCAGTGGTGGCGTGCTCGCCTAGCACGCAGGAGGCACTGGGTTCGATCCTCAGCACCACATAAAAAAAATAAAATAAAGATATTGTGTCCACCTACAACTAAAAAATAAATATTTAAAAATATATATATACCATGTAGAAGTTGGGTGTAGAATTCAATTATCAAAAGTAGTACAAGCACCACCTCTGCTTCTACTATGATCATCTCAGATTGTCAACTCTATTATGAATGATAAATTTCAAAAGTGCTAACAATAATGGCATTCATACAAGCCATGGCTAAGAAGCACTGAGACAACATGAATGTCCTGATTACTCAATCTATTCAAACACACAGAGCAAGCATGAGTCTTTAAGAAAATCCATATGACTTTTTCATCCATGAGATTCTTTAAAAATACGTTTTTTAAATTCCTTTAGTTGGTTTACTTTAGTTACTTTCAGAAAAAACAGCAGACATATGAGAGTTTTGGAAAGAGCCAGGCTGGAATCTATTGTGCCTTAATGTTCAAAAAATAAATAACATGTTCCAATAGAAGAATTTTTTATTACTTTAGTTACTTACTATAATAGGAGGACCAGAAGCTGGATTTTCAATTTCTCAAAAGAGCACTATCAGTAATAACTATTTCCAAACCAGTAAATACTAAAAATCTGATTATTCAAGGATTTCCACTCTTTTTTTTTTTTTGGGGGGGGGGGGGGCACTGGAGATTGAACTCAGGGGTACTCGACCACTGAGCCACATCCCAGCCCTATTTTTGTGTTTTATGTAGAGACAGGGTTTCACTGAGTTGCTTAGTGCCTTGCCGTTGCTGAGGCTGGCTTTGAACTCACGATTCTCCTGTCTCAGCCTCCCAAGTGATGGGATTACAGGCTTGCGCTACCATGCCCGGCTAGGATTTCCACTCTTGACGATTTTATTCAGCATCATCAGAGACTCTAGCCGGAGGAGGGGAATAAAGAAGAGACATAAAATGCATCCAGATTGGAAAGAAAAAGCAAAACTATCTCTATCCAAAGATGATATGGCCTTGCATATAGAAAATTCTAATGAATTCACAAAAAACACTTATAATAATGAACAGTTTCCGCAAGGTTGCCAGACATAAGATAAATGTACAAAAATCAAATTGCCTTTCTGTATACTATTAACAATTCAAAAAGTAAGTTAAGAAACCAATTTCACCTACAATATCTTCAAAAGGAGCAAAGTACTCAGAAATAAATTTAACGAAAGGTATGTAAGACTTATACACTGTAAACAATAAAACATTGTTGAAAGAAATTCAAGATCAAATAAATGGGAAGGTCCCTCACATTCATATTTCAAAAGTCTTAATATTGCTCAATGGCAACACTACCCAACTTGACCAGATTCCATACAATTCATGTCAAAATCCTAGCTGGATTCTTTGCAGAAATTGAAAAGTCAATCCTAATAGTCATATAGTCATATGGAAATGCAAGGGATTCAACTAGCCAAAAGAACTTTGAAAAAGAGAGAGAGAATAAAATTCAAGGATTTTTCTTTACAATTTCAAGTTACAGTCCCAGCAATAAGCACAGTGTGATAGCAGCATAAGGATAGACATAAAGATAAATGGAATAGAAGTCAGACTCCATAAATAAACCTTCACTTATGGTCAGTTGATATTTGACAAGGGTGCTCAGTTGGGCAAACAGAGTCCTTTTGCTACTAGGATGGCTACCATCAAAAATAAATGAAAAGAGAAAAAGAAGAGAATGAATATGGGTGAAGATGTGGAAAAACTAGAACCCCCTATGCAGTATTGGTGGGAATGTAAAATGTTGTAACTGCTATGGAAAACAGAATGGCAGCTTCCTAAAAAAATGAAAATAGAATTACCATATGATCCAGCAATTCCACTCTGGTCATACACCCCCCAAAATTAAAATCAGGGTCTCAAAAAGATATTTCGAACACATTAGCATGATTCACAATACCCAAAAGGTGGAAGTAACCACAGTGTCCAACAACAGATGAATGGATAAAAACATGTGTTCTATGCATACAATGGAATATTATTCAACCTTAAAGGAAATTCTGACACATGCTACAATATGAAGGAACTTTGAATACATTATGGAAAGTGAAATAAATCACAAAAAGACAAATACTACATCATACCATTTACATAAGGTATCTAAAGTAAACTCATGGAGACATGGAGTGGCTTAGGAGAGGGAAGAATGGGGAGCTTTTGTTCAATAGTACTGAATCAGTTTTGCGAGATGAAAAGAGTTCTGGAGATAGTTGCACAACAATGTGACTGTATTTAACACTACTGAAATGTACATGTAAAACTTGTTAAGATGGCAAATTCTGTTATATATATTTTAGACAATTAAAAGCTTTATTTTTATAAAGCATCTTTTCAATAAATGGTGCTGGGACAATTGGATAGCCACATGCTTCAGTCCCTACTAGTTACATCATACACAAAAACATACTCAAAATGGATCAGCAAAATGCAACAACAAAAACTATATCCATCTTTCAGGAAGCATAAGAGCAAATCTTCAGAACTTTGGATTAGGTAATCATTTCTATAGTGGTTAATTTTAGGTGTCAACTTGACTGGATTAAGAAACACCTAGAAAACTGGTAAAGGATTATTTTACTGGTGTATATGAGCACATTTTCAAGAGACTACCATGCGAGTCTGAGTGAACTAAGTAGGGAAGACCCACCAGGACTTAAACCAGCTGACTCCTCAGCCCTTCGGCCTTTAGTCTCTGATTGAGAATCATACCACTGGCTTCCCTGTTTTTCAGGCTTTCCAACTGGATCAGGGCCATGCTACAAGCCAGCATTCTGGGCCTACGCTTGCAGAGGACCTATCATGAGACTTCTCAGGCTCCATAATCACAGGAGTCAATTCCCCTAATAAATCTCTTCTCTTGTATCTTATACTTTCTTTTGATTCTGTCTCTCTGGAGACTCGAACAGCTTCTTAGACAAAAAAAAAAATCAAACAACAACAACAAAGGTAAGTTGTTCTTCATCAAAATTAAAAGCTTCTGTCCTTCAAAGGACGCTACTTAAAAAGTGAAAATCCACAAAATCAGAGGAAACTGAGCAAATCATATGTCTGATAAAGGACTTGTATGTAGAATATATAAAGAATACTTACAACTGGATAAGAGTTCACATAACTGGATAAAAATACACATAACTCAATTTTAAACAGGCAAAGAATATTATTCATTGTTTCTCCAAGATATACAAACAGGCAATCAGCACAGGAAAAAATGCTCAACATCATTAGCCATCAGGGAATACAATCAAAATCACAAAGACATCACTTCCCATCCACTAGGATGACTATAATAAAAAAGACAGATAACAGCAGTATTGTGAAGATACGAAGGAACTGGTACTCTCATACACTGCTTGCATGGATGTAAAATGATATAGCCACTTTTGAAAACAGACTGGAAGTTCTTCAAAAAGTTAAACATGCAGTACCATTTGACTTTGCAATTCTCCTCTTGGTATACACCCAAGAGAGCTGAAAACATGTCCACACAAAAGCTTGTAGGTGAATATTTGTAGTAGTATTATTCACAATAGCCAAAAGAATGGAAATAACTAATGTCCATCAGGTGTTGAATGGATAAATAAAATGTAATATATATATATACCTCCAATGTTGAATGGATAAATAAAATGTAATACATACATAGGATGAAACAGTATTCAACTATAAGTTAAAAAAATACATACTACAATTTAGGGGAACCTTGAAAACATCATGCTAAGTGAAAAAAGCCAGACAAAAAGGGCCATTTGCTGTATTATTATTATATGGTTCCATTTATATGGAATGTCCAAAACATGCAAATCCACAGAGACAGAAGTAGATTAATGATTGCTAGGAGCTGGAGATGGGGAAATGGGGAGTGAATGCTAACCAGTACAAGTTTTCTTTCTGTGGTAATGGAAATGTTCTGGAATTAGTGTTGAAAGTTGTATAACTTTGTATTAAAAACCACTGGATTGTACACTTTAAAGGGTAAACTGCATGCTATGTGAATTATATTCAATAAAGCTGTTATTTTTTAATTTGATACAAAAAATGTGCTCCACTTTAAAGAAATCTGATCTTAAATACAAATAATTACAAAGTGTTTACTGAGTGGTCATGGTTAAATTTATTTTTTATAAATAAAATTATCTTGAAAATGCAATCTGAAGAATTCTGCATTTAAAGGAACTCTGCAAAGAAACTGCAGAGAATATTTTTATAAAATAAATACTGACAAAAATCTTTACTTTTCAAGAATATTCCCAAATGTGTCCTTTTAAAGGAAAGTACTAAGGGTTGTTAACTGTATTTTTTTTTTATTTAGTTGCTTTGAAAATAAAAACTTTAGGCAGCCAAAATATCTGAACTCATAATAAAAAAAATTTTTAAAGGGATGTTGTGGACCAAATTATCATATCCTCAATTAAAGAATCTTTCGAGAAAGCAGGGGAGTGGAGGAATGGCTTTCACTATATTGTACGTAGTAAAACATTATATGAGTATTTTTCAAAACAAAGGGAATTTAGATGTCTTTCACAATCTCACATTCTTACCCTTCAGAATTCTTAAATTCTTACCTTCAACCTTAAAAAAACCTCCTGAAATACTTTGCCTCAATACTCTATAATCTCTTTGAAATAAACTGTGGCATTGTTTTCCTGCTATGAAGAACAGTCAGTAAATCAGTCAAGAACATTTATTAAAAACCTACCATGCACAGATGTGCACACTGGACACCTGGGGAGTTACACAGGAAGTAGGAAACAGAGCACCTGACCTCCAGGCAGAGATGGTGGAGAAAAAACCAACACAAATCACAGGGAAGAGTAATAACACTGCATTTCCTTTATTTCACCCTGGAGAAGATGGTGTGAACCCTGAGTACAGGTTACTTAGACACTGCTTACTTCAACTTTTCATAAAAAGGAAGACTAGGCAGGAGTTCAAAGAAAGAAAACTAGGATCTGAAGTGCTATAAAGCAATGCTAAAGGAAAAAACACACACCTAGAATATCTAGAAGCATTATGACCACCTAACAACAAAATGGTAGTTTCACACCTTATTTGCCATTATTCCCTCCAAACTGGCAGGCTATACTAGAAGGACCAATGGAGTGGAAGTTCCTTTCTTTCAAAACGCATATCTACAATGCTTTATAATATGCATATATGCATATATTGCACATATGTGCAATCTCAGAAATTCAAAGCACAAGGTAGTCTGTGTGCTTGTGCCTTGGCAGAGGACACTCTTCAGAAATTGTCAGTTACATCAGAAGTTGTCAGCTATATCTCAGGAAGACCCAGTCAACACAGCTGCCAAGTGAACCCTGTGTTCTATTCCCCAATGTCAAAAAACTGTCCTTGCTGTCCACAGGCTCCTTCCTTTACTCACCAACAATGAAATGTTATCATGCTACTCTATTTTGAGTTTAAATAACTATCAGAAAAACAGTTTCAAAGAAACTATTCTTACAGGTTGCTGAATTAAATGATTATTTCATCAAACTCCAAGTATGGGAAGTAAAGTTCAGGCCAGAATCTTGTAGAAATGCTAGGCTGAAGGAAATTCTCAAAAGAGAGGTGGGTTCAAGCAATGGAGTTTTACAAAAGACTTTAGAGAGCTTTCTCATTTCTAAGAGTCAGCTCAAACCCCAAGTGTTTCTTTACAATGAAGTTTAATACCTCTCTCTCTCTAAAACTTGCACTTACTCGTTCCTAGGAACTCATGAAACAAGTATACCTTCTTTTTGATATCAAAGTCCTCCAATTTGAAGGCAGTGCCTGTGACCTCTTTTTCAACCTCTCTATGAAGTCACCCCTCGAACCAGGCTAAATGTTCCAGTTTCTTTCCTTATTGCTCATCTGATTTGGTCTCAATTCCTTTAACATCCTCCTTACCCCACTCTGAATGTGTACCAGAGTTTGTCCATCACCCTCTTAGAGGATAATACCCAGAACTAAATATAAGATTCCAGGTGTGCTCTATAGAACATGGAAACAATAAAATCCATATCTTGCTTTAAATACTCAACTTCTACTGAAAAACACCACAACAAACTGAAATAGTTTTTCAGGCAGCCACATCAGCAGTGACTCGTATCATGCTTCCTGACAACTAAAACCCCCAAGATTTTTCCATATATACACTGCTAACCTACACATCCTTCATTCTTAATTGAGACAGCTAAATTTCAGAATTTATTTTAGGATTTTAAATTTATCCCTACTGTATTTCAATCTTGTTAGATTTACCTATTTACAGCCCATCATAATATTCTGAGATTTGATTCCAGTTTGGGCTTGACACTGCCTCTAACTTCAAATCATAAACAAATTGGCTAGGCATGCCCCAGAAACCTCTCTTTATGGCAACCACAGTTAAATATTAGTACCTCTTGGGTACAATCATTTAAACAATAATATCTACTCAATAGCACTATGGACCTAAACATTCAACATAAGGATACCATCACAAGTTTGCTGAGAAACTTGTCAAGTGCCATTCTGCCTACAAATTCAAGGACACCATCATTGGTTAATGATTAACGTGTTAGTGATTCCATCGCACAATATGCTTTTTGTCTTGAGAGGTGGAATTTCTTTTCCAATATCAAGAAACGGGGACTATAAGGAATTATCATAGCTGTGAGTTGGCATAATTAGCATGGATTAGGCTCTCAAAAAACATCTGTAGAAGAAAAAATGAAAATGGAGGTGGGAGTTAAACTTAGGTTATTTCAGTTCGCCTCTTTTCCTTATAAGACTTCATTCCACAATAGCCTTCTCTCAAGACTAAACCATCCCAAATTCTTCTTCGCACTTGTAAAATCTAAAGTACTACTGTGCAACAGAAATAATAATGCATGTCACACAATTTTAAACTTATTCTATCCACATTCAAAGACTAAAAAGAAAAAGGTAAAATTAAATTGTAACTACTTCTAAAATTTTATATACAGTAAATTTACTTTTGTGTGTATGATTATCTGAGTTGTATCTCATGCATAGATATGAATAAATATAGTACCACCAAAATTAGGATACTGAACAATTCTATCACCTCCAAAATATCCTCATGCTATCACTTTGTATTTAAGCTTTCCCACCAGCCCTCATCCCTGGCAAGCTGTGATCTGTTCTTTGTCCCTTCAGTCTTGCCTTTCCAAAACATCACACTACAGGAGTCATAACTTCTGAGATTGGCTTCCTTTACTTAGCAGAAGATATTTGAAATCCAGGGGCTGGGGCTGTAGCTCAGTGGTAGAGCGCTTGCCTAGCATGCGTGAGGCCCCGGGTTCGATCCTCAGCACTGCATATAAATAATAAATGAATAAAATAAAGATCCATCAACAACTAAAAAAAATTTTTTTAAAGAATCATATTTTTAAAAAAAGATATTTGAAATCCACCAAAATGTATCAAAAGCTTGTTCCTTTTCTGAGTCCTCAGGCACTTTGCTGTTTGAATTCTTTGGTATTCTGGGGTTTTCAATTATAACCAGTGAGAAATAGAGGATTTCTCCTCATCTGAAACTGATCATTCATCTTAATGATTAAATTAATGATTAATAAAATTCCTTAGTCCTAATAATGTATTTTATGTAGCCAACAGACAAATCATTTCATATAATCAATATAAAAGTGATTAGAGAGCTATCTATCATTCTTTCTAATATTAACACTTCAGAATCTGACGTGTGCTTCACATCTGCAGCACATATTGATTCAGCCTAGTCCCAGTTGACCACATTGTCACATGTGGCTAGCAGTGACTGTACTGGACAGCACAGACTGAGCAGAAACATTGATTAGGAAAGAAGAGAATAGAGGGAATGAAGGAAAGAAAATAGGAAAGTCATCCAGCTTCCCATGACCACTTCCACGTAAAATGGGATCATACCTTCATTATATAGCACATTCTATTGCTGGGAAAAGTTGTTCCTTATAAAAAACAACTTCAAGTTGTTTCTTGAAAAATACACTCACGGACCACTTTTCCCCATTAATGCTAGATCTGCTGTAAGCAGTTTTCTACATGAAAGACCCTCAATCATCTGCAGATGACGATCACATCTTCAGTTGGTCTTCTCCAGGTTAAATATGCCCAGTTCTTTCAGTGGTTTTTAAAACAATTTTCAAGAAATTAAGTGATTCTCTGTTTTTTTTGAGGGAATCGACTTTGTTGCTAATTTATAGAAACTTAGACTAATTAGGAAAAGGGTACAATGTCCCATCTTCAGACATTATAATGTGTTTTAATGAACTTGTAACTTGTATTTTCATATATTTATTTCAGTTCATAAAATAATGATATTTTAAGCCGAATCCTATAAATTAGCATTCTTTTATTGAGCAATAAATATTCTACTGCAGAAAATTTTAATCCTAGTAATCTTCTAATGCATATTCACAAGCTGTTTCATTAGAGCATTCATTATTATCAATTCTTTTTTAATGACCACAATACATCTGATATCATAAAAAGAAAGAAAGCTTTCTCAACCTTTGTATGATTATTGAAGCTTTTAAAAGTAGTTAGGAATTGAATATAAATATTTTTATATTTATATTACTTTTATATTTATAAAAGTAGTTATGAATTGAATATAATTTTAAAACAAATCAGTAATGATCACTGTTGTGAAAGAGTAAAAAGCCAGGAAAACAAAACTAAAGGAAATTTTAGCAGCCCAGTTTGATTTTTATACACACCCATATGCTCACACACCCTGATATAGGTGTGGCCTCTACAATACCATGCACTTATACTTCACTTTCCATAAGTTAACTATTAGTGACCTAGTTTAAAAGATTGACTTACATGTACAAAATAAATAGTTTTTGCATTTACAGAGAAGAAAAGGAGACATGTTGCATTTTGAGGACATCATGAAAAAATTCTGAGATGTGAAGCAATAGAAAAAAATTGTTAATCAAGGACTCTACACGTGAGGAAGCTGAAGAAAAGGAGCATGTAACGGATTTGAGTTAAAAGATTTTTTTCTCATTTTTTAAAGAGATAGTCTTAATTCACTCAATTCCCTCAAAAAATATTAAACATATATACCATTTTAAGTGGTGTCAATCATAGGAAGACTTAAAAGATTCTGTCCCAATAAAGGATTCAATCTAGGAGATACGATCTTTGAGATAAGATATTATAAAAATAAGTATAAACGCTAACAAATAAATGATTCACCAACAAATAAAGGATCATCAATGGATACTAAAACCATCAGGCAAAATGTTATTAGGCGCAGAATACAGTCTCAAAGCATCATCCCATAGATTGCTTATTAAATGTGATAGAGAAAAACATCTTTATGATGGAAAAATCTAACAGAAACCGCTTTAACCAAGTTGTCAAACTCAGCAGCAGCTACAATAGGAAAATGGACACAGACTGTCTGATGACTACACTGAAGCCACACCATCACCTACTTACAGAGCCTGACAAAGATGTTTTTTGGTTTGTTTTTTTTTGGGGGGTGGGGGGGATACCAGGAATTGAACTCAGGGGCACTCGACCACTGAGCCACATCCCCATCCCTATTTTGTGTTTTATGTAGAGACAGGGTCTCACTGGGTTGCTTAGTGCCTCGCCATTGCTGAGGCTGGCTTTGAACTTGCGGTTCTCCTGTCTCAGCCTCCC
Source organism: Geosciurus inauris (assembly GCA_004024805.1). Lineage (NCBI taxonomy): Eukaryota > Metazoa > Chordata > Mammalia > Rodentia > Sciuridae > Geosciurus > Geosciurus inauris. Next base: position 70,362 of record PVHX01008675.1, read on the forward strand.
TAAGTGCTGGGATTACAAGCGTGAGCCATCGCACCCCGCTCTGACAAAGATGTTTTAAAACCCCAATGCAATCAACACAAAGAATATCCCACGCACCAAACTGTGGGACATTCTACAAAGCAACAGGTCTGGACTCTTCCAAACCATTAATGTCATAATTGACAAAGAAAATAACAAGGGAGGATCCAGTAGAATGAATCAGGACATAACTTCCCTATGCTCACATTTGAATCCACCACCAGTGAAACTCCACATCATGTTCAACCATAAGAATGGGAACAAAATTGTTGCACACTATATATGTATAATGTATCAAAATATACCCTACTGTCATGTATATCTAAAAACAAATTTTAAAAATGTAAAAAAAAGATGAAAATGTCGACTTGCTTCTTAACATTCTTGAGCTAGATGCAAGATTAACTACTTCTGTTATCATAGCATTTATGTAAGACCTACCAACTCAGTCTCTTCAAATAACTGAATATTAAAGGCATCTGTACCAAAAAAAAATGAATTAAAAAGCTAAGAGAACTGTTCTAGATTAAAGAAATTAAAGAGAGATGAGCAGTAAATCTAGTACCATTATTCTTTTATGCGGTGGGGCATCAGTGAACAACTGGAGAAATGGGAATGTTGGCCACATACAAGACACTATTGTATCAACATTAATTTTTTTCCATATTTTTATTGGTGCATTATTGTTGTACATAAAGGTGGGATTCATTGTTACATATTGGTACATGCACACAATACAACAATATAATTTGGTCAACATCATTCATTAGTGTTTCCCCTTTTTCTCCCATTCAATATTAAATTTCTTGAATGTTGGCACTGAGGTTCTAAAGAAGAAAAGTGTTCTTTTCTTGAAGTATTTAGGGGTGAAGTGTCAATGTGTTTGCAACTTACTTTTAAATTTCTCAGCAAAAAAGATTTAGGTATAGATAGATATGACTACATACCCATATCTGCATACACATACACATTTGTGAAGAGAGATTCTTTCTTGATGGCAAAAATCACTTAACAACTGACAAATTAGATAAAGGATAGATATTCACTGTACAATTCTTTAAAAATTTTTGTAGGTAGATGTTATTTTAAAAAACAATTTTAGAGAAAAAAATCAGTATCAGGCAAAAACTGAGTAGTAGCATAAGAAATGGACAAATAGGGTCCTGTGGAAATCATGGGAAAAAAAAAAAAAAGCAAGACTAGCTGAAAGCAAATGACCCCAAGAACAAAATACAAGACTGGCTGTGTGAACAACTTCCTTGCCTCACCTTGGGACAACTACCAAGAAAATTCTACACAGTTGGGGGGTTGTAGTTGGGTTTTAACCACACCTGCCCACAACAATAAATGACCTTCCCTTGTCTCTCTTCCCTAGTCCCTCACTGTGCTTCCAGGGATCACCTCCCAAATGAACTACATGTACCCAAATCTTTGTCTCAGGGTCCACTGTTTCTAGAATCCAAGCTAAGGAAGGAAGCCTGGCTGTTCAGTGAAGAAATAGATGTTCCTCCTGGAGAAACGAAATGTTTAATGTCTCACCACGGCCCTCTGTGATTTTTCAAAATCACATTGCTGACAGTTCTGCTCGTTAAATGACAATCCCACAATAAGCCAGCACTCAATCTGGGCCACCAAGGATCAGTGCCATGAGACAGAGCTTCAGTGCTTCTATTTCTATCCCATGACTAGCAAAGGAAGGCAGTATACCTGGGCCCAAAAGACAAGGAAGAAAAAAATGAACAAACAAAGCAACTTAAAATAAAGGAGAATAGTTCAAGCTATTAAAGCTGCCTGACATACCAACAATCAATCCAAAGACAGAGTCTGAGCCCTGGGAGAGCCTGGCTCAGCAGTTCACTACAAGCAGCCAGATATTTTTGCAAAGTACAGCAATTTCTTATGAGAGTTGTAACTGGTGGGGAACAGGCAGAGGAAGAGTGGAAAGGTTGGCCCAAGGCCCAGAGTAAAAAGTACAAGAGGAGCCTGAAACATCTGGTCATGCCAGAAAGCAAAAAGCCATCAAAGGTTTCAGAGAGGTCATATCAACAAGACTTTAGAGGCTATCAAGTGGAAGCTCCACTGGCCCAAGATGGGTCAATTTAAGTATCAATAACAATAATGAGTTTAATGGATTGAGTCATATTAAATCATTTTAAACTCATGAGTTAATGATATTTTAAAAATCAATAGGTACCTTTGGAAGACACAAAGGAAACTACTCATTCTTCTGAAAACCAGAAAAATGAAGGAAAACAGCAAGAACTTATCCTATTCTTCCTAAAGAAACAGTAGTCAGGATTACCAAATATTTGAACAAGAAAACCTTCTCTTTATAGAAGTATTTCAGCTAATAAATGAAGAAGAGATGACAGAATATCATCATTTTGCAACTCTTTACAAATTAATGAATCTAAGTAAAGACCATTAAAGGCTGCTACACAGAAAGAGAACCAAGCTGAGGGTGGAGTTCAGTGATAGAGTGCACATGCTGAGCATGTGCAAGGCCCTGGGTTCAATTCTTGGCACACACACACACAAAAAGACAACCAGATAGAAGGCCTCCTAACAAGAATATGTTACCCTGTGAAATATCTTGCCAAAAGAATAAACTTCACTAAGTATGGTGGCACATACCTATAATCCCAACTACTCAAGAGGCTGAGGCTGAGGCAGGAGGCAGGAGGCAGGAGGCAAGAGGATTGCAAGTTCAAGGTCAGCTTGGGCAACTTAGCAAGACTCTGTCTCAAACTAAAATAGAAAGTCCTTGGGACATAGCTCAGTGGTAGAACACGCCTAGCATGTGTGAGGCCGTGGGTTTCACCCCAAGTACCACAAAAAAGAAAAGAATAAACCTGAACCTGAATAAGCCTCTAGATCAAACTACCAATTCATACACGTCATACAGCAAAGAAACATATAAAATAAACCATACAGGTGGCATAATGGCCCTGTGTCTTCACAAATAAACTTAAAACAAAGAAAAAGAAAGAAAAGAAGTAACAGGAAGCAAAACTGAGAACAGGAAAAAGGATATGAGGTAAAAAAGGGAAAACAAAAGAACATGGGGGGGAAGATGACAATAAATAGGAGGCCTAATGATCTATCAGCCTATTACCACGTATACATACACACTGCCAATATCCAAACAAACTGTAAAACACACGTTTTACATAAGTATGTGTATCTGCATAGGCACATACATATATGTCTGTACATACACAGCACCAGGAAAATGTGAATACTGAGTAGTAATGGACGTTTTAAGAATTAATATTAATTTGTATAGTGTGATAATGGTATTAGTTATGTTTTTTTACAGTATCTTCATTTTTAAAAGACATATGTTGAATATTTATGGATGGTGTGATATGATACTTTAGATTTGCTTCAATACTATCTTGGAAAAATTGATGGCAGATACATGAGACATGACTGACCATAACTTATTCATTGTGAAGCTGGAAAATAGATGCACAGATTTCTTTATACCATACTCTTTACTTTTGTAAATATTTAAAATTATCCATTAAGAATAATTTTAAGTGATTTTTTCAAGGAATCCATACATTGCCAGCAAGATTTGATCTCAGATGGTAAGCCAATATAATTTATGTTGAAATAATTTTCATTCAGCAGATTTACAGAGTTGGGAGATACCTTATAAAAAAGTCAGTCATAATTCATAATCCAAAATGGATAGAGTGAGAAAGTGGGCATTATTAATAATTAACCAGGACAAGATATCTAAAAAATGTGTGGTGAATTGTTCTCTGCATGTCCTACAGCTGTTTCTGACAGAACCATCTCTCAAAACATACATGTCCAATAAAGAAGCTACATGGTGTCTATTTCAATTCCTTCCCAACAAGGGCCTCACTACTTTTTAAAATGTATTCCTTATGTTACAGGACAACTCAAATTACTGAATACCCTTGTGCAGAGCAAAATCTGTTTCCTTACATCTTCACCTTGATAGTAATGGTTCTTCTTTCTGGAAAAACCAAATGTGACAAGTAGAAAGAACCCTGAACTAAGAGTAGAAAGCTGGATCTGTCGTTAGCCAAGGAAATCATCTTGGATAATTCACTTAACCTTTCTGCGCCTTCATTTCCAGCTAACATTCCTACTTTCTTCAAGCATTGTCTAATGTGTCGCGATTTCTGACAAGTACACTCTAGTCTGATAATGTTGCTCCTACACTGTGATACCCAAATCTCAACACAGTACTCAGTCACGTACAGGCTGCTATGTCACAGGCACAGCACAGCTACCACATTCCATGCCGTGAACCCAACGTTTCCACTAATCTAGCACAGACTGTTAGCTTTTTCAGTAGTCACATTTTATTATTGGTTCATATCATATATCCCAGATCATTTTTTTATAATTTTTTAGTTGTAGATGAACACAATACCTTTATTTTATTTATTTATTTTTATGTGGTACTGAGGATCGAACCCAGTGCCTCACGCATGCGAGGCAAGCGCTCTACCACTGAGCCACAGCCCCAGCCCCCAGATCATTTTTTTAATGTAACTGCTTTCCTCTACACATGAACTAATCTTTGAAACTTAAATGACGAAATTTACATTTATCACAACATGCTGTTTCTGATCCAACATACTAAACTATTAGGATAAATTCAAATTTTGTCAGGGATCATAGGAGCTGACTCTTTAAACTTGAGTCCTCACAATTTGATCAAGTATGTCTATGTAATTCACAAAACTATTGAGGTAATCCATTATTCTGTAGAATTAAATGCACTAAAAAAAGTTGAACAAAACATAGTAAAAAAATATGACCCTAGAGATTTTCCGATGATCGTTCAACTTACTGCAATCAACCATTTTTCCCCTACATAACATAAAACATCCAGAAAGACATCACAGGAAAATTTTTTAATTTTCAACTGAAATTATTGCTTTGTCAGCTAATCTGCCATGGGGAAATATGTTAGTTTGGCATAACCTGCTTCTAAGTAAACCCGTTTGTCTACTAAAGATACAACACTTTTTAAATGTTCTCAATTTATATACTAACTCTTATCTTACCCTACTACCAATATGAAGATTACACAGTGATTTTAAGAATATATCTGTCCTCTTCTCCTCTTTCTTCAAATATTGGGAACATGATTTGTGTAGGCTGCCATCGTTACCTAAAATTTCGTCACCCTAATTATTTTTGTGGTAATTCTCGTAATTCCACATGTCAAAAATATAACCACTACAAAAGAAATGGGTAACTAATTGGTATGGGTAACTAATTCAGACAAGAGACAAGTTTCAGGACCATGTAACTGCCATACAGATAAGAAAAGTGTTTTGTCCCTAGGACAAAAATATTTTTTGAATGACTACTATAATGCTGTCTCATGGATAATAAGATTCCAATTAATGACAGTAGCTATACAGCCACTTGCCGAGGATACTACTAGAGAAATTGCTATAATAAGTAGTAAATTACATGATATCAAAAGGTTTTCAGCTCCAAAAAAATATATAGTTCTTTTTCTTCAGTTAATTATAAGGATGACATAAGTTCTGACAAAGCTATGTCTTAAGAGGTGTTGCAGCAAAACTAGTAGTTTGAGGGGGAGAATGAATATTCTATTTTAATTAAATTTTATTTTGATCATATCTAATTTCTCTCAGATCCCTTCTGATTCATACAATAAAACTGGTTTTAGCATACATTAAAGTTAAAATCTTTTGATAATTTCATTTCTAAATAAATTTTCAAGAAAGCTTTAAAATGAAAACCCAGTTTTTTTCCACCCAAAATGCTGTTTAGCTATACATATATTTCATCTACCTTATTATCTTAAACTTCAAATTATCTTGACTTTTAAGTTTTCTTCCCTCATCTTTCCCATATTAAAGAAAAAACATTCAAATTATTTGAGAAACTGGTTCAAAAATATTTTTTCATTTACAAATAAAAAAGATATAATTAAGACAAGAAAAGATACATGAAACTAAGTAATAGATTTGAATCAGAAATCCATGATATTGTGTTCAGAACCTAGCAAATAAGATCACATGCTAACTAGCCTTAACATGCTACCACATACAGTAAAACACAGCATTTAATATTATTCTCTATATCTCAAAGCTGAAACAGTCTTTATCTCTCATAAACCTGGTTAACTTCTTACCTTATTTTTACCAGCTCCTATTTGTGATTTCTGTCCTCAAAAGATAAAGATAAACAACCAACTACAAGTTGTTTCTTTTCAACTGTCTAAGAGATGTCCACCCAATAATGGAAGTTTTCTTCTATGTGATAATGGCTTGGAACCCAACTTGGCACTACTGGGAGACAGTGGAAATTCAGAGCCTAGTGGAGGGGTCTCAGGTCATTGGGGGCACGCCACTGCGGGGGAAAGCAGGACCCTCATCCCTTCCTTTTCTTCTCTTCCACTTTTTGGCTATTAGGTGAGCAAGTTTGCTGTCCCATATGCTTCTGCCATGATGTGCTACCTTGCCACAGACCCAAAAGCAACAGGGCCAACATACTGAAACCTCCCAAACTGCGAGCCAAAATTAGCCATTTCTCTTTTCAAACTGATTATCTCAGGTAGTTGGTATATTGACTAAAGCTGATCAACATGCTTCCTGATCAGGCCAACTGACCACCAGTTTTCCCAGCTGATGTGTGGCAGAAGCCATCAGCATTTGATGCTGGGTTTACTGTCTATTCAGCAAAGCCAAACTTTCTCACCTGGAACCACTGATTATTCACACTGATTTGCAGACTGTTAGTGTATGGTACTAAATAATATTTATTTTCTAACATTACAGTAGCAAAAACACTGAGTTTGGACTCAGAAGTTCTGAATTTGAGTTCTGGGTCCCTGAGTGCCCCATTACATGAGCACCAATCAGGCGAGTCACTCAGGCCTATGATTCTTCTTTTACATGCAAAGCAACATAGCCAGTCATCCCGCAGAAAGTTGCTGGGAGATTAAATGAGATCATTTAAGTAAAACTATTTGGAAAATAGAGAATGCTATTTGATTATAAATACTTCTTTCTAATTCCTGGCTGAACTATACAAAGCAGAAATTTAAGGCTGATGTGGCACAGTTTGACACAAACAATACTTGCCAAAATATCAGGAGAAATAACCACAGAATGCTTAATGTGGGGGGGAGAAACCACACTGATCTTTCTTTCAATTGTGAGTTCATTGTTTAGCAATGAGTCTTTGCTGACTGCACACACAGGCACAAACCAGAGCAGCAGCAGCACAATCACATTTGCACACCAAGGACAATCTGGGACAATCTGAGGACTGGGCCATGGGCTTCTGCTCCCACCACACAGTGCCCACAAGATCACGCAGTCGACCCATGTTCACAGACTGTGAAAACCAATCATTAGCCTGTGGAATTGGTGAAAAATAAGACTGAATAATCCTTTCTACTGTCAAATTGCTCTGAAAGTTCCAATAAATAGATCAAGAAACATGTAAAAAAGAAAAAAAAAGCGGCAATGAAGGATCCTTTGAGTTCACACACCACAGATCCAAACAATAAATAGAACAATGAACAAAAGTGAGTCCAGTTATCCACAGAAGCTGAAGTGGAGAAAGGTCTATGGAAATGGAATGAAAAATAAAGATGCTGAAAACAAGGATGAATAACTTGAAATTCTTCTGAAGTAAATTTAAGAAAACACTTTTCAGAAACAATGAATGAAAAAATTAAAATGAATAAATAAAACTACTACCCAAGAAAAAAACAGTTAAAGTCACACAAGCTCTTTGTATTTTCTAGAAAGTACAAAGGGAAAAAAAAAAGCAGTCTTTCAAAAACAATGGCATTGCAATGGCAATTTTTCTGATAACTTAAATTTCAGTTGATGATGATAAAGGACAGAAACAGTTGAGCTTCTGCCAGGAAACTTGTGCAAGTCAGAAAGCAACAAATCAAGGCAGGGTCTACAAGAGCGAGTATGTCCATGTGCTGCAATTTTCAGGGAAGGGGTGGAGAAAGGAGCAAAACACACGTCACAACATCTCAGAAGAGCCAAGGTCACCCTAACACAGTAGGAAAAAAGATAAAACATTAAGAAACGGTGAAACAGAGGCACCTCACGTGCCTCAAGACTGGAATACAGTAGACTACCAGGGCAGGGCATGCCCGCGGACTATAGTAATGAAGCGCATTCAGTGCACCATGGTCATCCTGTGACAAAAGCGCCGTTCTTTCACCCAGTAACGGTGTTTAATGAGGCTGTACAGCATTTCTCTTCATTAAGCATTAATTACAAGATTTCAACAACAAATCAGATATCTCATTTCACAAAATGAAAACTGTTTACAACTTGCAGGATTTCCAGGCTCTTGGGACTACATTCAGACATGAAGCACGTCACTCCTCACAGAAACAATAAATGGGCTTTCATGTGGCTGGTGACCAGACTGCTGGATACTACAGAAAACAATTCTAACTTTTATGGAAACAATTCTGCCACTCAATCAACAGCACTTGGAGAGGCCTCCATTTGGACAAAAGCCCTCTGAAGCTTCAGAACTAAAACTGTAGATCTGGTCTGCTCTCCTCTCAAGAAAGCTGCTATTTACAAGTCCCACTGTAAAAGTGGGATCCTTCCATCTCACAAAACCACAAGTGGTTCTTGGTTATTCACAATCCTCAAGAGTCATCTTGAGGTTCGGAACTCATCAACACAGAGCTACAGTGGGCCCAAGAACTCCTCTGGGAAGAGCCCCTCTCCTTCTGCCTGGCTCAAAGTACTTCTCACTGATAGTTCAGACTGCACACAAAATTTTGAGGAAGGCAGACCACACCACACATAATAATAAAATGTCACCACTGTGTCTTTCCTCATGAGTTACCTATTAAAGGCCGAAAGCTGAGGGCTAGTATTTTGTGCTATCTTTGATACTCTCTACCAAGCAGTCAAGTCCTTTGAAGACCTTCTACCTCTTGGCAAATGACCACAACTCCAACTTCATCTGAGAGGGGGCGGGATCTGAGTATGAGTATAAAATTGATACTAGTAGGTCATCAGATATGAATTCCCCACACCTCAAAATTCATCCATTGCTTTTTAGTTTTCTCTCCTGCCTCAGCAGACTTCCCCTGTGTGCCTCTGCTCATTCCCATCTCTTCTACACACCCACAGGCTCTTGTTCACTCTTCTTCTCCAGCGTCTGTGTTCCAATCTCTACTGCTACCTACCAAACTACCAAAAACTCAGAGGCGTAAAGCCACCCCCATTTCATCACACTCACAAGACTCTGTGGGACCGAAATATAGGCAGAATGCAGATGGATGATTCTTTTGCTCCTGACAGCACTGTATTCAGCTGGGGGAATCCAGCTAGTTTGAAGGGTCCAATATGATTTCACTTACATGCCTGGTGTCTGGGCTGGATAACTCCAAGAGAACTGCACAGTGCAGCACCTACATATGGCCTCTTCATGTGGTTTGGCTACTGGATGGCATGGCAACCTCAAAGTAGTCAGACTTCTTATGTAGTGGTGCACAGCTCCAGCACAAGTGTTCCTACTAGCAAGATTAAAGCCACAATGCCTCTTATGACCAAGCCTCAGAAGCCATATGGCATCATTTGTACCATACTCCATTGGTCAAACAGGCACCAACCCACCCAAATTCAAGTGGAGAAAATTACTCCACCCCATGAAGAAGGAACAGCAAGGGGTCCTTTTATGGTATAAAAGAACACGTGGGCAGGAGATTCTGCTATAGTCATCTTTGGAAAACACAACCTCCCAGTCTTCTACTTCACTGATGAATTCCTTTCAGTCTAAAATCATGCTCAAATGTTTTAAAATATCTACTGTTAGTGCTGCCCACAGTAGATGTGATGGTGTGGGTATGACTTTTCATATGCTGAAAACTTGGTCCTCAGTGTGTCAAGTGTTAAGGTGGTAGTGGAAGTTAGGTCATGGGGACCTACCATCAGCAATGTGACTAACACTATCTTGAGGGAAGGGGTCAAATCTAATAGAACTGAATTCATTTCTACAAATATGGATTCCTGTAAGTGAGCCTGGCACCTCCTTTGAATCCCTCTCCTCTGTACCTGCCAACCATCATTTTAATACACTCTCTTGCCATTATGATGGCATCTGCCATGAGGCCCTTATCAGAGCCAAGAGAAGCCTATACCATACTCCTGTGCCTCCAGAACTATTAGTGAAATGAAGCTCTTTTCTTTATAAAGTACTCAGACTCTGGTGTTTTGTTATAGCAACAGAAAACAGACTAGAATAGTATGCTTAAACAAAGAAATATAAGGTACTTATGGGCACTTGGAAAATACTTAGCAAAACTTAGGAAATCGTGTACCAAGGGACAATGATTAGACTACAATGATAGGAACAAAATGTTCAAAAGGAAAAGCAGCATAGAGAGCTGAAAAGAAAGACTAGGAATAGACTGTCAAAGTAATCTGGTTTTGTGGAATACAGGTTAAAGAAAAAAGGTAATGTTAGAAAAGTTATGATGGTACCAAACAATGAAAGTTTCAAACACTGCTTCAAAATTCACCCTAAGTAGGATCTCGATAATAACTAGACGGGCAGATAGATAGACGAATATGAACCAAGAGATCCATGGACTCTTCTTGCCCTTCTGCAGGAGATGGTCACCCTTGCAATTGCCTGGAACTTGTCTTACCCAAGTGTAGTGAAATTAAATGTAGACAAAAAAGTTTTAAAGAAGAAATAGGGAGGTAAGAAGAATTTTTTAAATTAGCTGAAGAAGAAAATTTTGCAATTTGCTCTATATCAAGATGACCAAATTGCCTGATTTCAAAATTAAGTGGTATTCATTCTTTAATCATGACAGATCTTAGGCATATTGTCAAGCAACATGTTTTATGTCTAGTCATTTCATGATCTGCTTATCAGATCCATCCCAAGGACAAAATCAAAAGCTCTGCCACACTTGGGACAAACTCAACTTATCCTTTCCTTCACAATGTACTATATTCATCATTCTATAGTAAGAGACTAACTTATTAAGAATTGTTCTTTACATGTGTCAAAGTGCATTCTACTGTCATGTGTAACTAGTTAGAATTTTTTTTTAATTTAGTTATTTTATTTAAATGCATTTCAAGTCATAGTACATAACCAGAGCTCAGTTTTTCCATTTCTCTGATTGCAAACCAGATAAAGTCACACCATTAGAGTCTTCATAGATGTGCCAGGGGTAGTAATGACCATCTCAAATAACCATCATTACTATGCCCATTCCCCTTTCCTTCCTCCCACCT